>PVIU01007085.1:0-94973 GCA_004026605.1 Ondatra zibethicus | reverse complement strand
CCTTTATTGTCTTCCAGAGCAGCTTATATAGGGTCTCCTTGACTAAAGGCTATGCCCTGACTCTCAGCTGCAAGCCCACCAGAAACCACCCCCCTGCCATCAGGAACTTCTGAGGGTCTCCTGCTCAGAGCAGCTGCAAAACAAGTTGTTTGCTCAGAGCAGCTGCAAGCATAGGAAAACAAGTTGTTTACTCCGTCTGGCATGCAGGGCATCACAGGAAATTCAGGGTCTGGGGGTTCACAGTCCCCAACACACCTTATCCTTGCTGGGATTACAGTGGTGTGCCAGCATGTCTGAGAATGTGGCGTTAGACACTGAATCCAGGGCTTCATGCATACTAGGCAAGTACTTTGCTAACCGAGCTACAATCCAAACCCTCTTTCTGTTTTTACATTATAGTGCAGCTGGATATGCATGGCTGTATGGGATAATCAAGTTGCTCTTATCTTTTCAATATTGACATTAGTGCATTAGCCTCTTTTTCTCTCTGTCTCTCACCTCCTTTTTGTAGCTCAGGTTGGCCTTAAGCTCTTGATTCTCCTCCCTCAGATACCTAGGTTATGGAATTGAAATCACAAGCATGTGCTACCACATCTGCTGTGTCTACCCCAGCTACATTTTATTTTTGGTGTGTATGTGTACACATGCCATAATGAATGTATGAAGGTCAAAAGATAACTTGTGTGAGTTAGTTTTGTCTTTTTACAGTACTGGGTACTGGGGAATGAACTCAGACCCACAGGCTTGGCAGCAATCTCTCCAGTCCTGATTCTGTGTGTTTTCTCTCTCTAGGTCAGTTGTATCATGAGTGTACTCTAACACTGCAGGGTTTACCTTGGCATGTGAGATAGTCATAGTAACATTACCTTTCAAACTCTCTAGGACAAATTCTAGGGTTTGAGTTTTCCTAACTCTGCAGCTTTGTGACTTAGCCGGAAAATTGCATTTCACTCTGACATTCTCTATGCTCGAAGGTATTGCAATAAATGAGTATGAAAATGCAGAGCACATCCCGTCCCAGCTCTTCTTATTAGGCATGTAACATTCCTGAATGAAAGTAATATCACAGAGTAATTTGGCTATTAAGGCAGTAATTGCATATCTTGTCCTGGTTATAAAGTTACCTTTTGCAGTCTACCTCAACCATTTTAATAGCCATTTCAAGAAAGGTGCATAATGAATTTTCTTTGAAGAAATTCCCTGAGCTACATTTGTTCTTCTATCTGATTTTACCATCATGCTGAAGCGTTGGTAGCAAAGTCTTGTCCTTGGGGCTCATGAGCCCAAAAATTTCACATAAATATTTGATAAACTGAGGCTTCTTAAGTCACAACTAGAAAGACATATTCTAAGTACCATTCTGTAGGTGGTAGGATTATAATTGACTAAATAAAAATTTCCCTTAGGAGCTGGAGGTAAAACTCAGTAGAGTAGATGGCTCGTCTGGTAAGTATAGGACTTGAATTTGATAGCCAGAACTACAGAAACATATATTTTCTTTGTACTCTCTTTTTAATTTTTCCAGCAACCTATATATATTATTGTGCATTTTTTTCTTTCTTTTTCTTTTTTAGTTTTTCAAGATAGGGCTTCTCTGTGCAGCTCTGGCTGACCTGAAACTCACTCTGTAGACCAGACTGGCATCAAAGTCAGAGATCAGTTTACCTCTGTCTCCTAAGTGCTGGGCATTATTGTATATATTGAAAGGCTTTCTTTGTTTGCTTGTTTCTTTTTTCTGTTTTGTTGTTATTTTTAGTTTCTTGAGACAGAATTTCTCTGTGTAACCGCTGTGGCTGACCTGGAACTGGCTCATGTAGACTATGCTGGCCTTGAACTCACAAACATCCACCTTCCTCTGCCTCCTGAGGGCTGAGATTAAAGGCATGAGATATCACCACCCTATTGTGTATTTTGAAAGCATTATCATGAGAAGATGAATGGATTCAACTTTCTACCTATTTCAATCTAGTCCATCACAGAAATCCAGCATGATTTTTTTTTTGATCCCATGAAAGCATATAAAATTTTTATCTTGGCTTGGCAATATAGTTTTATGTTATCAATGAAAAAGTAACTAATACACATCTCATCTAGAAATGAAAATAAATATTCATCTCTCTGCAGCCAACTAAGATGACAAAGTTGCTTTCCTCATGGGGGCCTAGTGGGCAATGACTGCAAATAGCAGCCTCTATGAGGGTGTACACAGCCTGCTGCCAGTATGAGTTGCCCTAAGGAACCTTGGAGATACTTTTCTATTGGATAGTCATGTCTCTGATCTCAATGCTGTCCCTCCCCCAGGCTCTAAACAGTTATGCAAGCTGCCTTTGGGAAGCTCCAGGGTACAGTGGTCATCACGCCAATGCACACCAAGTTGTAGAATAAAGAACAGGTGATTGTGGCCCTGCATAGAGTCAAGTTCAACTTCCCTGTTAAAGGAGAGTGGCCCCTTGTTTGTCCCGGCTGCCCGGCTAGCTTATACCCGAAATAACCACACAGAAACTGTATTAATTAAAACACTGCTTGGCCCATTAGCTCTAGTTTCTTATTGGCTAATTCTTACATCTTAATTTAACCCGTTTCCATTAATCTGTGTATCACCATGTGACTGTGGCTTACCAGCAAGATTCTAACCGGCTTCCATCTTAGGCAGAAGATCCATGGCATCTCTCCCTCTGCCCTTCTTCCCAGCATTCAGTTCTATCTTCTCCACCTACCTAAGTTCTGCCCTATCAGGCCAAGCAGTTTCTTTATTGATTAACCAATGAAAGCAACACATAAACAGAAGGACCTCCTACACCACTGCTCTGCTTGACAGAAGCCACAGCTCAGAAAGTGAGGCTTCATCAGATTTAGTGCTGATGACGTAGAGCACCTGGCAGTCATGAAGTGGCTCATACCTGATGGCTGTGGGGTCAAACATTCCCCAGTCATGATTCCCTGGGCAAACGCTGGGCCTCAAACTGCTGAGGGCTTCCACTGTGCTGTTTGACACCACATTAAACCATGTTCAGTAACAAATATAGCCAATCTGTTTAAGAAAACCCATCCGTCCTCAAGATGGTCTATACCGGTGGAAACTGAATCTGGACCCTGTTGCTTTCTGGTTTTGTTCTGATCATGCCTCCCCAACCATTGCAAGCATCTACTGATGCTATTGGGTATGTTTATTCTAAGAATATGTTGGGGACACTCAGTACTCATCAAAGAGCACAAATCCTCTCCTTGTTCTTAGCAATGGGAGCTTTTACATTTATCCTGAGAAACTTTTTTTTTTTTGCCTCACTTTGCAATGATTCATGTATCAGGATGAATTCCCTTCATGGCATGAAATTTTGATAATAGCCTCCATTTCCATTTTGTCTTATTTTGGAACCATAATTTTCCTTTGCTCCAACTTTATTGCAAACTTTTTTTTAATAACCAACTTACTTTACTTTTTTATTTTTGTGGAACTGACATTGAACCCAGAGCACATATTAGGAAAATGTTTTATGCTGAGCTCTATCCCTAACCCACCAGTTTATTTTAAATCTTATTCTATCCTGTATGTATTTTTGTAAAATTCCCTAATTTTTTTTTGCATTGGCGCATCCTAGGTTGGTGTTTTGCTTGCATGTATGTCTGTATGAGGGTGTTGGATCCCACGGAACAGAAGTTATAGACAGTTGTGAGCTGGGAATGTGGGTGCTGGAAATTGAACTCATGTCTTCTGGAAGAGGAATAAATGCTCTTAACTGCTGAGTCATCTCTCCAATCCAAATTCCCTGAATTTTTGTAAGGCCTCTGAAATATATTTTTTAAGAAGGGGTAAAGGTTGATAACACACACATACACGCACACACACATACACAGATATGCAGACACACACACATACACATACACATACACACACAGAGACCCAGATATTTTTGCTGCTAATTCGCCTTAAGTTTAGTTAGAACAATTTCATTAGACCAATTTTTCTAAAACTATCTTAACCCTGTTCTTTCCCTCTTTCCTGTTTTAATTTCATGCCTATGTGTGTGCTTGTGTTCACTTGGGTGCGTGTATGTGTTGGGGTACATGTGTGCATGTATGTGGGGAGGACAGAGGAAAACCTTGGGTGTTGCTTAGGAACACTGTCCAACTGTTTTATTTTGAGGTACTACCTGTTTCAGTTAGAGTTTTTATTGCTGTGATGAAACACCATGACCACAAAGCAAGTTGGGGAGGAAAGGGTTCATTTGGTTTATTTGGGGGGAGTGAAGTAAATGCTTTAATAGTGTTGGCCTTTTCAAAGCTTCTTCAGAGTTGAGCATGCAATCAAAGAACCAATTGAGAAGACTACATCATTTTTAACCAATACATAGAGAGCACCACTCTCAGGTGCCTAAATTTGCAAGAATGCCAAGATTCTGTTAAGTTGTTACAGAAATCCAAACTGATTAGAATAAGGAGGGCTGGCCAGAGTTTGGACAGGATGAAGAACAAGTAAAAGTCTTCAAGAAGGGAAAGGATAGTGCTCAGGAAATGGCTCAGTTGGTAACATGTTTTCTGTGTGTCCTAGTCAGGGTTTCTATTACTATGATGAACACCATGGCCAAAAGCAAGTTGCGTAGGAAAATGTTTGTTTGGCTTATACTTCCATATCATAGTCCATCATTGAAGGAAGTCAGGACAAGAACTCAAGCAGGGCAGGAACCTGGAGGTGGGAGCTGATGCAGAGGCCAAGAAGGGAACCTCAGTTGAGAAAATGCCTCCATAAGATCCAGCTGTAAGGCCTTTTCTTAATTAGTGATTGATGGGGGAGGGCCCAACCCATTGTAGGTGGTGCGATTACTGGGCTGGTCCTGGGTTCTGTAAGAAAGCAGGCTGAGCAAGCCATGAAGAGCGAGTCAGATGAGACAGAAATAATGTGAGGCCAGAGGAAGGATTGGAGTGCTGTGGAACACTGTCTTCTGGGCAAGATATGGAATGACACTTCTGAATGGAAGTAGTAATAACCTGCATAAGACTGATCCATCAACAATCTGTCATGGGGAAGGGGCCAATAAGGCCCTGCCATTTCCTGAGCATCTAGAGGCAATTAGTGGTTGCTGGGATAGAGGCAGTTTCTTCAGTGGTGTAGCCACTGGTAAGGTGCCCACACTCCTGTAAGTAACTCTGATTAAACTCACAGAAGAAACCACACAAAAGTACAATAAGAACTAGCTATGAAGAGGAAGGGGTTCAGTGGGCGGAGGAGACACGAGAGGGCAATAGGGAGCTTACATGAGAAAGGTACTTTATATGGCATACAGAATGTCATAATGAAGTCAATTGTTAATTATAATTGATATATATTCATAATTTTTTACTGATTACTAATTTGTTTTTGTCTGGACTCAGAAGTAGATGCTCTTAGTGAGGCCAGCCTACATCTCTTGACAATATATTTGTTCCTGGAGTTTTCCTGTGGATTCTAAAGTTTGACCAAAAAGGTAGCATACTCTACAGCCTTCTCCTTCTTTCTCTTAGTGCATTGTAACTTCAGAGCAATATATCTACATTTGTGTTGCAGGATACAGGGATGACAAGACGCCAAATATTGGTGCTTTGGTCCTGGACTTCTTACCTTCCATATTTAAGGGCTTTCTAACAACATATTGGTGGATATCAACTTCTTTAGAGATATTGAAAAGCTTTTGGATTCTGCTAGCTTATTAGGGCCCCAACTGCCTCAGCACAGTAATATCTGCCAACACAGGAAGATCCTTCTCTCCTTTAAAATTAAAAAAGAATTTTTTTTACAATAACAAGTTGAGAACACCCACAATGCATCCATGAATAGACTTCCTCTTCCTTTCTCCAGTTCTTTCTCCCTGATCTATAACAAAAATGTCTGTTATCTGACTGCAGACACTGCTGTGGGTCAAGATGCCTTGAGTCATGAACAAACAAACAAACAAACAAGCAAATAACCTGCTTATCATTCCCACCACTGATTTGGATTACACAGCCCCTCCACTCTTCACCCAGAGCATCAGCAACCACTTCTGTGGCCATGGTTACATAGAAAGAGGCTTTTGTTCATCATCCCCTGCAGTTTCTGACAACTAGTGGCTGGGAAGGAGATATTCAGTTTCATCTTGGCATGGGCTGTCTGCCTAGGAGGTGCCACCAAAAAAAAAAAAAAAGAGCTAAAAGTATTTTTGAAAGTGAAACTATTAAAAGTGAATGTATGCTCAAGATTAAGATCCAAAGAGGTCCACATTGCCCTGCCTTCCATAAACTCCCAATTTTTGGATCTATACACAACAAGATTAATGCTAAGCACATGTGTATTCTTTCCATATAAAGTTTGGACAGTAAGTATTGGATTTGAATCTTCAATGTCCCCTAATAGGTTATGTGTTGGAGGCTTGTTCTCCAGTAGATGTTGAGGGTGTGAAGATCTTTCAGGAAGGGGTGCTGAGTAGAAGGAAACTGAGGTTCCCAGGAGTATGCCCCTTAAGGGGCTAATAGGCCCCTGGCGCCCCTTGCCTCCTGGTCATTCTGAAATGAACAAATGAAATGAACTCTGCTCCCCCCCCACCATGATGCCCTTCCTCACCGAATGACACCCATCTCCACTCAAATAGATCCAAGCAACTGTGGACTAAAACTGACTCAGAATAAACCTTTCTCCTTTAGCTTCATTTTGTCCAGTTGAACAACATAAACCTGAAACAGAAGTCACAGTGAACAATTTGTGTTACTAAGTATGTGTAAAGTATGTGTAAAATCTGTTCGGCTTTCCCTCTTCCTTCCCAATGTAATGAAGCAGATTTGAGACACAATTAAGTCCAGAGATATGGTTCAGTCAGTAAAGTAACTGTCTCATAAACATACAGGCCTGATCCCAGCACCCACATGAAAGCCAGGTACAGCAATGCACACCTGTAATTCCAGCACTGGGAAGAGGTCTTGTCTCAAAAATGAAGGTAGAAATTGATTACAATGTTGATCTTTTTCCTTCCCATGAATACATAAACACATGAGCTTCTCTCTCTCTCTCTCTCTCTCTCTCTCTCTCTCTCTCTCTCTCTCTCTCTCTCACACACACACACACACACACACACACACACACACAGAGACACACACACACATACACAGACACACAGAGACAGACATATTCATACATTTAAAAAAAGAAGTATTGCTGGGTGGTGGTGGTGCACGCCTTTAATCCCAGCACTCGGGAGGCAGAGGCAGGCGGATCTCTGTGAGTTCGAGACGAGCCTGGTCTACAGAGCTAGTTCCAGGACAGGTTCCAAAGTCACAGAAAAACCCTGTCTCGGAAAACAAAAAAAAAAAAAAAAAAAAAAAAAGAAGTATTGAGTCAGATGCTTAGCAAGCATGGAAACCAGAGTTCCCATCACTGGAATCCACATAAATGCTTGTTGGGCACTGAGGCATGCAATCCCAGTGCTCAAAAGGGACAGGCAGGGATCCTGGGAACAAGTTGCTAACAAGACCAGTTGTATTAGTGAGCTCTGGGTTCAACTGAGGGACCCTGCCATGGTGAATAAGGCAGAGAGTAATAGGGAAGGCTCCATTATCAGCTCTGCCCCCCAAACATGCACACACATGCGCACATACACATATACCCTACATAAGAAAAAAATTAAAAAGAAAGGAAAGCATCTGAAAGTAAGCACTACTTTCTTAATCTTTTTTATCTACTGAGCATGTGTACAACCTATTAATCTTCCATTCTTCCTTCTCTATGTCGTTGAATAAAACACAATTAAGTTAATGGTGTTTAGAGGCTGGAACATGGTAAATTCAGGGAGAGCCATCCCTGGGAGGAGAAAACCCTGGTGAAGAGGTCATCAGCACATCTCCAGGGGAAGCCTGCAAAGGTGGACGGGCATGTGACTGATGAGGAAATAAACAAAGGCCCACGTGCTCAGAATCGACATGTGGTAACATTGAGGACGCCTCATGCTCTTCAGAGGGAATCTGAAACAATGGGTTATCTTGGCTTGTTTTCATTTTTAGAATTCTGAAAAACCACATTTGTTTTAAGCAGCTGCAAAATAACTAGATTCTCAGTGCACAATCAAGATTTGGTTGGCACATCCTTGTCTCATCCAACATCACGTTTCAGCCCAGATGCTCTGGGAAATACTCAGAAGCAGTGCAGTTTCTGTTTCTGGGAGCTGACATTTGCAACACCAAGCTCATAGAGAAGGGAGATACAAAGTAGCTTTTTGTAGAAATGTAGCTTATTGTCTTTTGATTAAGGAGATGGCGCTCTCGACCTTCAGTCATTTATTTCAAGGCTCTTCCTCCCGAGTGCTCTCTCTGCTTCCTTCAGAACCAAACGTCCATTTCTCCCTCCCCCCTTTCCTTTCCCTTTGCTCTCCCCTCCCCTTCCCCACCTCCCTTTTTACCCTGAGACAAGATGGCTTCAAGAGTAACTAAGGATGACTTTGAACTGAGAATCCTTCTGGCTCCATTTCCCTTGAAAATTTTATCTTCCTTCCTCTAGCATCGGAGGTTTATTTGGTACTGTACACGGAACTCAGGGTCTAATGTATGCTAGGTATGTATTCTGTCAGCTGAGCTACACTCCAGCCCTGGAATATACATTTTCTGAAAGAACGATTCAGAGAACAAAAAAAAATAATATGATGAGATGTATTTATCATTAATGGTTTTAGAGTGTCAATAGTCTACGATAGACAGTGAAACTAAAACAGATGATTAGATAGGAAAAGAATGACTTCATTTTTCCCAGAGCAAAATAATGTTTGCATTATATAAAATTCAAAATTCCTGAATCTTGGTATATATACTTAGGGAAGATTTTCCTGAGGTATAATTAATATACAAAACACTACATATAATTAAATGTACAATTTGATCTTTTCTGTGGAGAAAGGATCTTGTGTATCCATGTCTGGCCTTGAATTTGCTGTGTATCTGAGGATGACCTTGATCTTCTAATTCTCCTGTCTCTGGCTCCTCAATGCTGGGATTACAGGTCTGCAGCATGACATCTAGTTTATGTAGTTCTGGGGATGGACTCCAGGGTGACATGCAGGCTAGACAAGCAGTCTATCAACCGAGTTACATCCTAGCCCCCATTTTGATATTTTGACAGACATATATGTATTTATGCAAGTACACATATACATGTACATACATACATATATATGTGCACACACATACCTACACACATATGTGCACACGGCCACAGTAAAGGCAGTGAGCATATCCATTGTAGCCAGTCTTCCTCATTCCCTTCCTAACGCTGTTATTCATTTCACTGCAGTGTCTCCCCACATAATCCTCAGGCAAGCCCCAAGGTTTTTTATTTTGTCGCTAGATTCATTTGCTAGGATTTCACATAAATGTTAGCATCCAAAATGCCCTCATGTTTGGCTGGGTTTTGCAGGAATCATTTGAGATTCACTCAGATTATAGCATGTCCAACGCTCCTGATGAGGAACATCCCATTGTATAAATATACCACAACTGTTCATCCGTGCATGTGCCAAAGGACATTGGATTGCTTACAGGTTTTGGCTAATGAAAACAGAGGAGTTGGGGAAATATCTCAGTGGGCAAAGTGCTTGCTGTGTAAGCCCAAGGAACCGAGTTAAGATCCCTAGCACAGGGAAGTTTCCTCCTGCAGGAGATGGGAATGAATACAGAGACCCACAGTCAGACATTTCACAGAGAGTGAGACCTTGGAACACACAGCTCTAAATGGGAAGTCTCCATTAAATCCCTCCCATAAGAGCTCAGGGAGTCCTGCGGATGAGAGACAAAAAGATGGGAAGAGCTGGAGGGTATGGAGAACACCAGGAGAACAAGTCCTTCTAAACCAAGTGAACAAAGCTCACATGAACTCACAGAGACTGAAGCAGCAAGCACAGGGCAACTATAGGCCTGTACCAGGTCCTCCGTGTATATATTATGGCTTTCAATTTAGTATTTTTATGAGACTCCTGAATGTGTCAGTGAGTGGGTCTCTGATTCTTGTGATTTCTCTTGGGGCTCTTTTCCTTCTGTTGGTTTGCCTTGTCCAACTTCGGTATGGTAGCTTTTGTTTTATCTTATATTTTATTTTGTTAAAAATAAAAATCATATTTGTTACAAAAATCTCTAGCACACACATTAAAGTCAGACATGACTACATGTACCTGCAATCTCAGTGACAAGGTGGTAGAGACAGATGGGTCTTGGGAGCTCTCTGGCTAGTTGGTCTATTGGAGATAGCAGACTCCAGCTTTAGAGAGACCTTACCTCAAAAAGTAAGGTTGAAGCAGGCCTCTGAGATGGCTCAGAGGTAAAAGTGCTTCCTAGGCAAGCCAGACAATCTGAGTTTGATCCTCAGACCATGATGGAAGGAGAGGACCAGCTACTCTAGATTGTCCTCTGTCCTCCACATCTATACCAGCATGTACCCACCCGTACTCACATACAAACACATACACATACACACCCCACCTTCTGTTGGACATAGTGGAGTATACTTTGGGGAGGCAGAGGTAGGTGAATTTCTGTAAGTTCAAGGCCAGCCTAATCTACATAGCTAGTTCCAGGCCAGGTAGGGCTATATCGTGAGACCTGTCAACCTGTCTCAAAAGAAAAATATTTGAGGAGCAATTGATGGGAACATCTTGATATCAACCTTCGGTTGCCACTTGTGCCTGCATGGGGATAGTACACCCATATCTACATAATGCTCCCATTGTGTGTGTGTGTGTGTGTGTGTGTGTGTATGAATTGTAAACATTTCATTTCTCTGGGTAAATACTCAGAGATGAAATTGGTTGATTCCATTATGGACCCCTGTCTAATTTGAAGAAACTGAAACTTAGTCCAAGGAGATTGCACAGTGTATACAATATAGTGTCAGAGTTCCAGTTTGGAGATTTTCATCTTTTTTAGAAGTGTTTATATATGTGTGTGTTTGTATATACACATTTGCATGTGAGTGCATGTTTATTCAGGAGCCTGTGCATGTGTTTGCCTGCGTGTATGTAGGCAAGATATCGAGTCAGGTGTCATTTGGATGCTGTCCGTCTTGTTATTTAAGACAGGATCTTGTACTGTACCTGGGGATGGTTGATTAGGCTAGATGATCAGCAAGCTCCAGGGTCTTCCTATCTCCCCTCCCCCATCCCACCATCCCTACCCCTTTTGGAGACAGAATCTCGTTTATCCCAGACTCGCCTTGTGTAACTGAGGGCGGACTTGAACTCTTAATCTTCACTTCCCCAGTGCTGTGATTATAGGTGTGTTCCCACACGTATCCCTGTTTTCTGTTTTTACCTGAGCACTTTATATGATTCTATTTTATCTCTAAGTATTTGTATGTTATTAATATACTTATTTTAAAATGCTTTTCTTTATTTTTATTTTATGAATATAAGTATTTTGTCTGAATCTTTGCCCCTGTACTATGTGTGTTCAGTGCCCACAGAGGCCAGAAGTGGGCATTGGATCCTCTAGGATTGGAATTACGTGAGCCTCCATGTAGGTGCTGAGAATTGAACCTGGGTCCTCTGGAAAAACACCCAGTGTTCTTAATCACTGAGCCATCTCTCCAGCCCCTTAAATATGTGTAAAAGTGTTTTCTTAGTGGTGATTTCTCAGGTGGTTAAACACATATTTACTATACGATTTAGCAGTTCTACTCTTACTGATAGCAGATCTGAGAGAAATGAAACATACAGTTAAAATATTGCATGTAAATGTTCATAGTGTCATTATTCTTTCTATGAAAATATTCACAGTGTCATTATTCTTAACATCCAGCAAGTCTGAATAATCCAAACATATACCAGCTGATTAATGGACAACTGCAATGTGACAATATCCATATAATGTGATATTATTGGTCAGTTAAAGTACTGAGAAGCTGACTGGATGGCTCATCTTAAGGCATTTGTCCCTTGACCTAACCTGAGTTCAAACCTATATAGTAGAAAGAGGGAACCAACTCCTGCACATGCACACAAAATAAATAAATGTATTAAAAAATAAAGTGCTGATATCTGCGACAACATAGCTGAACCCTGAAACAGGCAAATCTTTAGAGACAGGAGGAGATGAATGGTTCTTGAAACTTGATGGGTGGGGAGATTGTGGGGTATGGCTGAAAGATGTGGACAACACACATTCTGAAACTGACTCTGTGATGGAGGCCCTGTTCTGTAGCTGTGGTACGCGCCATAGAAGCATACACTTGAAATGGGTGAATTGTATGGTGTGTAAGTTATAGCTCAGTAAAGTTTCTTTTTTAAAAAATGTGTACGTGTGTCTCTGTGTGTGTGTAGATGTGCGTGTGAGTGCAGTGCCTGTGGAGGCGGGAATTCTCTAGAAAGTGGTTTTCAACCTGTGAATTGTAGCCCCTTTGGGGTCAAATGACGTTTTCATAGGGGTCACATATCAGATATTTACATTATGATTCATAACAGTAGCAAAATTGCAGTTATGCAGTAGCAACCAAAATAATTTGTGGTTGGGGTCACCATGACATGAGGACTTGTGTTAAAGGGCTGAGAACCACTGCTCTAGAGATGGAGTTAGCAGGTGCTTATAAGCTGCCCCAAATGAATGCTAGAAACTAAACTCAGCTTCTGCCAGAGCAGTATATATATAATATATATATACAGTATATATTATATATATAATTCTCAAAATAGAAATACATAATATATAAAACAACAGTGTATATAAATAATGTTGATAAAATAAAACTCTGAAAAAATTAGAGAGCAAAGATATTTTCTTGGCAAGAAGAAAATTTCTCAGGTTGTTACAAATATGCTTGTGGATTTTAAACAGTTAGACTTTAGGTGGCTAAATGCAACTATTTTTCTTTTTTGTTTTTTAAATTGAAAGTATTTTTTTCATATGCTATTCGGATTCTGATTTCCCCTCCCTCATTTCATCCCAATCCTTTCCACCTTTCTACCCATTCAACTCTAAGCCTTCTTTCCCTCTTTAGACAACAAAAAGTCCTAAAAAACCCAAACAAACCAGAATAAAACTAAGCAAACAGACAAACATAGGAAAAAAAACCAACCAAGCAAAAACAACACAAGATGCACAAGAAGCATGCGCGCGCGCGCGCGCGCACACACACACACACACACACACACACACACACACACACACACTCGCAAAGCCCATAAAACACAAAATCGGAAGCCATAATACTAAGCAAAAGACAAGGAAGACAAAGAGTGCTCAAACAAAACAATATGAGACATAAAAAAATCTATAAAAACATCATTAAGTTTGTTTTCTATTGGCCATTGTCTTAGTTAGGATTTTTATTGCTGTGAAGAGACACCATGACCATAGCAACTCTTATAAAGGAAAACATTTAATTGAGGTGGTGGCTTACATTTTCAGAGGTTCAGTCCATTATCATCATGGTGGGACATGGAGGCATGCAGGCAGACAGGATGCCAGAGAGGTAGCTGAGAGTGCTACATCTTGCAGGCAATAAGAAGTGAACTATCTCACTGGGTGTGGCTTGAGCATATAGGAGACCTCAAAGCCTGTTTGTTGGAGGGGGCTGCTTGTTCGTCCCGGCTGCCCAGAACCGAAATAATCACACAGAAACCTTATTATTTAAATCACTGCTTGGCCCATTAGCTCTAGCTTCTTATTGGCTAACTCTTACATATTAATTTAACCCATTTCTATTAATCTGTGTATCGCCACGTGACTGGGCCCAAGACAGTTTCTTTATTCATTAACCAATAAAAGCAACACATAGACAGAAGGACCTCTCACACCACCTGTTTCCACAGTGCCACACTTCCTCCAACAAGGCTACACTTCCTCACAGTGCTACTCCCTTTGGGATCCATTTCTTTCAAGCCACCATGGCCATCTGCTTCTGGACGTGAGGCCTCCTTTAAGTGTGGTTTGTATACCCACAGAGACACTATTGGAGAAAACTCATTTTTCCTCTGTGTGCAGCTGTCACTTGGAGATAGCTTCTGGGTTAGGGATGGCAACTAATATCCACTTCCTGTCTCCATGTTGGGACCCCACCTGGCTTGGGCCTGCACAGTCCCCGTGCATGCTGCCACAGTTCTGTGAGTTCATGTTTGTCAGCCCTGCTGTGCCCGGAAGGCACTGTTTCCCTGGTGTCTGCTGTCCTCCCTACTGGCTCTTAGAGTTTTTCCATCTTCTCTCAGCAGGGTTCTCTGAGCCCTGAGTGGAGGGGATTAATGAAGATATCCCATTTAGGACTGAATGTTCCAAGGTCTCTCACTCTCTGAACATTGTCGGGTTGTAAGACTCTGTATGAGTTATCATTAACTGTACAAATAAGCTTCTCTGATGATGACTTCAGGAGACACTGATCTATGGATGTAGCAGGATGTCATTAGGAGTTATTTTGTTGCAATGTTCTGTTAGCAGAGCAATAGTATTTGGTTTTCTTCTGGGACCATGACCTATCTACTTTAAGGTTCTTGGCCACCAAAGAAGTATCAGGCAAGGGTTCCGTCTCACGGAGTGGGCCTTAAATCCAAGCAGATAGTCGTTGGCTAGTCCCACAGCTTTTGTGCCACTACCACACCAGCGTATCCTGCAAACAGGTCACTACTGTATATGGAAGGGTTTGTAGCTGGGTCAGTGTTTAGCTTTCTCTCCTGATAGTGTGCAGAGGACCTTCTAGTACGGTGGTCACTAGTCAGCTGGCATGAAGGCTGAAGTTAGGCACCAGCTTGACTTCTCCGTGGTCAGTGAGATGTGTGTGTGTTGCCTTTAGCAATAGGGCTTTACCATCACTTTGTGGAGAGAAGTAGTCTGCATTGTTTGGGGGTTCCAATGGGCACTTTTGGCCAACAACTCAATTAGATGTAACCCACTGCTGACACCGGAGGTTTCGCTTGGTGGCAAGAGATGTTTAGTTTGGGCTTTGTCCCCCCTGTTATTTAGTGATTCCATTTAGATTTTTAATATATGTATATATTTTAAGACACCTCTATTGTAATCTATTTCCATACGATCCTTCAAATGATTCTTAGTGTTAGCTAACCTCTCTATTTAACCCTTCCACTCCTCTTTCCCTCCATAGCTCCACATAATGACAGAGGTTAGGTATAGAGGAAGGGGCTAGGAGGATGGGCAGGCACTCCTAAGGTATGGAAAACACACTGCAAAGTTATGGAGATATAGGCATAGTGAGTCTTTTTCTTTTCCTCCAGTGAGCTACCAGATAATGACATGAAGATTTCTTATTAATTATGAAAGCTTAGGCTTGTTCCTAACTAGCTCCTAGATCTTAAATTAACCCATTTATATTAATTTCTATTCTATCACATGGTGTTACCTTTCTTCCATTTTGTACCACCTGTTTCCTCTCCTTGTGGCTGGCGACTCCACCCTTTTTCCCAGAGTTTTCTTCTTGTCGGGATGTTCCACCCATACTTTCTGCCTAGCTACTGACTGTTCAACTTTCTTATTACACCAATCACAACAATACAATTTCACACAGTATACAAATATCCCGCAACATATGGGGATTTTGTTACCTGATGGAGAAAGCTTTATACCCACAAAATCTGGATCAGTTGGTTATTTAAAATGCTATACATCTGAACTCTGGGAGTCTTGCTGAAGAAAGGGAGAAGGAATTGTACAAACTAGGGGAGTCATTAGGGGGAACCTTTAGAGACAGCTGGCCTGAGCTCATGGACTATAGATCAACAGTTAGGGAGCCTTCATGGGACTGACCTAGGCCCTCTGCCTCTGTGTGACAGTGTGTAGCTGGTCTCTTTTTAAGGTTTCTAGCTGTGAGATCAGGACCTATCCCTGGTACTTAGCTGACTTTTGGGAACCTGTTTCCCATACTGGGTTACCTTGCCCAACCTTGAAGCAGAGGGGGGAGCTTAGTCCTGCCTCAACTTGCTGTGCCATGCTTTATTCAAGCCCATGGGAGGCCTGCCCCTTTTTGAATGGAGATGGAGGAGGAGTGGAGGGGAGAAGGAATAGATGGGAAGGGGGAGAGGGACCAGGAGGGAGGAGGGGGGAGAAACTGTAATCAGCATGTAAAATAAAGGAAAAAAATATTTAAGTGAAATAAAAAATATTGTGCATCTATGTTTGCATTGTTATTATGGTAGAGATGAGTCCCAAGAACAATGCAATTAACATTTTCCTATTGTAATTAGTAGAGTACTGTATATTTTAGAGTCTTATAAAAATTACATGCATGTGTTGGTTAGCTTTATTATCAACTTCACACAACCTAGAATTGCCTGGAAAGAGTCTCACTGAGGGACGGTCTACTTTGGGTTGGCTTGTGTAGGGGATTGTCTTTTTTAAATTTTTTTTAACTTTTATTTATTTTTTAAAAGGAAACAAACTATCTTTTTTCATTTTACATACCAATAGCAGTTCTCACTCCCTCCACCTTTCTCCCCACCCCAACCTCCATCCACTCCTCAGAGAGGGTAAGGCACATTGCTTTGGGGAAGGCCCAAGGCTGAGCAAGGTATCCATTCAAAGAGAATAGGTTCCCAAAAAGCCAGTACAAGCAGTGGGGATAAACCCTGGTCCCACTGCCAGTGGCCCACAGTCTGCCCCAGCCATACAACTGTCAACCACATTCAGATGGTCCAGTTTGGTCCTATACTGGTTCCCTCCCTGACTGACTGGAGTTGGTGACGTCCCATTAGCTTGGGTAGACGATTTCAGTGGGTGTCCCCATCATGGTCTTGACCTCTTTGCTCATCTTCTCACTCTCCCCACTCTTCAGCTGGACTTTGGGAGCTTAGCCCAGTGCTTCGCTGCAGGTCTCTGCGTCCATTTCCATCAGTTGCTGGATGAAGAGTTCTATGGTGACATTTAAGATATTTATCAATCTGACTACAGGGCAAAGCCAGTTCGGGCGCCCTCTCCTCTATTGCTTAGGTTCTTAGCTAGGGTCATCCTTGTGGATTCCTGGGAATTTCTCTAGTGCCAGGTTTCTTGCTAGCCCCGCAATGGCTCACTCAATAAAGATATCTTTTTCCTTGCTCTCATCTCTGTCCTTCCTCCGTCTCGACTGTCCCATTCCCTCAAGTTCTCCTCCCCCCTCCCCTTCTCCCTTACTCTTCCCCTTCTACCCTCCTTTCTCCCCTCCACCCTCATGCTCCCAATTTTGTCAGGTGATGTTGTCTATTTCCCCTTTCCAGGAGGATATATGTATATGTTTTTCTTAGGGTCACCTTGTTACTTAGCTTCTCTAGGGTCATGGACTATAGGCTTGTTATCCTTTGCTTTACAGTAGGGAATTGTCTTAATTACATTAGTTGATATGGGAAGGCTCAGCCCCCTGTAGGTGGCATCATTCCCTAGGCAAGGGATTCTGATTTGAATGGAAGTGAAAAATAGACCCGTGCACAAGTAGCGCACAGTCGTGCAGCATGCATTTATTTCTCTGCACTTGACCATGGATGTGATGTGGCCAGATGTTTCAAGTTTCTGACTTGGTTTCCCTACAAGCCTGGGCTGGAGTTACAAGCTGAAATCAGCTCCTTTCTCCCTTAAGCTGCTTTTGTTAGCAAACTTTATCAGAACAAAGAAATTAAACTCGTGTGGGGCAACCATGTGCCTTAGGGTGAGTGTGGACATCAGAGGACAACTTGCAGGGGTTGGTGCCCTCCTTCCTCCATGTGGGGATCCGGGGACCAAACTGAGGTCATCAGGTTGTCACAAGCACCCTTACCCACTGAGCCATTTTGATGCCTGTGTTTTCACTTTTCACTATGACAAATGTTCCCTCATCTCTCTGGGCCCTACCTTCACTACCATTTCTGCAGAGACACCTCCCTGACTTCCAAGACGAGGTTATATACCTTCATCATTCATTCTTGTGGTCTGTACATGTCTCCATTACAATACTGGGCTGGTTAGTTCTTATTACCAACCTGACACAATCTAAAGCAGTGGTTCTCAACCTTCCTAATCTTGAGACCCTTGAACACAATTCCTCATGTTGTGGTGTCCCCTAACCATAATATTATTTTAGTTGCCACTTCATAGCTGTAATTTTGCTACTGTTATGAATCATAATGTAAATATCTGATACGCAGTCCCAAAGGAGTTGTGACCCACAGGTTGGGAACCACTGGTCTAGAGTCACCTGGCAAGAGGAAACCTCAATTAAGAAGAGTTGTCTGAATCAGACTGGCTCATGGCTGTGTCTGTGAGGTACTGTCTTGCTTGATGATTGATATAGGAAGGTCTTGCCCACTGTCGGTGGCACCATCCCTAGGCAGGTGGGTCTGGGCTGTATAAGAAAATTATTGAGCATGATCTCCTGAATAAGGCAGTAGCAGCACCTCTCCATGTTCCTGCTTCCAGGGTCCTGTCTTGAGTTCCGACCCTGACTTCCCTTAAAGATGGATGGTGACCTGGAAGTGTAAGATGAAATTAACCTTTTCCTCCTCCAAGCTGCTTGTGCTAAGAGTGTTTTATCACAGCAATGGGAAGAGGCAACCTGGGACAGAAGTCAGTACTGAGAGTGGAGTGTCGCTATGGTAAGCCTGCCCATGTGGCTTTTTGTGCTTTTGGACTGTTTGGGGAAGATTGTGGAGTATATGGGAACTTGGAGTTGAAAAAGTCAACCAGTGTTCAGAAGTTGCTGAAGCGTCCTTGTGTAAGCGCAGATGACAGTCCTGTTGAGAGAAATGTGGGCCGTGGAGGCCTGGACTGCCTGGGACATTCCTGTGATATTTTAGACTAAGAATCTATGTTTGGTGGTCTTTCTTACTGTTAATTGTGTGAGGGTTTTGTTTGCTGGTCTTTTGGGGCTAAGGGTGGAAACCAGTGGTAAACACATACTCTACTGCTGGGTTACAACCCCCACCATTAACTGCGGCTGCTGTTTAAGCCCTAGCTTCCCTACTAGAGACAGCTGCTTTGTTTCATTCTGTGAACATATCCTTCCACACAATAGATGCTTAAAAACATTTATCCAATGTATAACCCTGTCACTGGGCTGCCACTAAATATATTTATTATCTGTTTTCTTAAACAGCAGAAGGCCTTGAAGAAGCAGCTTGCTTCACATACTGGCTGTCTTTCCTGCCTCCCTCATCTCTTTCCTCTATTCCTAATATTTGTGTGTGTGTGTGTGTGTGCCCGTGTGTACACGCATATGTGTGTGCATGTGTATGGGAGCCAGAGCTAACTCTGGTTAGTATTCTCAGACATACCATCTACCCTGATTTTTTTTTTTTTTTTTTTTTAGATATGGCCTCTTATTGGCCTGAAGCTTACTTATTTGGCTAGGCTGGCTGGCCAGTGAGATCCAGACATCATCTACCTGCCTCCACTTTCTGAGTGCTGGATTACCTGCTCACACCACCAGATCCAGTTTCTTTAGATGGTTTCTGGGGATCAAACTCAGGACCTCCTGCTTGTGTGAAAGTCGTTTTACAAACTGAGCCATTTCCCCAGCTCCATTTAATGTTTCAGGTTTTTATTAAGCATATGTATGCGTGATGTATGTGTGTATATGCGTGATGTATGTGTGTTCACCTCACATGTGTATGGATATAAGTATATGCAAACAGATGTGTGTGTACACGTGTACACCCATGTAGAGACCCCAAGATTGCTGTTGGTATATTCTCCCACTGTCTATTTCCTGAGGCTGGGTTTGTCAGGAGAGCTCAGAGCTCTCTGATTGGCTAGTCTAGTCAGCTGGCTTGCCTTGAGGATGCTCTGTCTCTGCTTCCCAAGTGCCAGGATTCCCAGCAGCTGCTGCACCTGCTCTGCTTTCCGTGGGTGTTGAGGATCCGTACTCTGGTTCTCACGCTTGCGTGGCAAGTGCCTTGTTCCCGGTGCCACCTTCCTGTCCTGTCCAAGCATTTGCAATTCTTGACATAAAGCAAACCTCTCCTTAAACCTGGTTTTCTTCTTATAACTTTTCGGGGAAAAAATAGCCGAAGTTAGCCCAGATCTAATGAAGTCTGGTTGCAAATGGGAAACTCTCCCTGGGCTTGTCTTCATACCCTCTCCTTTTGCAGTTGACAGGCAGGATCCAGAGTGAAGAAACTTTCTCTGGCATTTCCGTGAAATGTCTGGGCAGGGGCATGCCCTGACGATAAGGAAATTCTGTCCATCCCAAACTGACCCATGCTTTCCTGAAGCACCCTGACTTCCTGATTCAGATAGACCCACAAAGGGATAGTGCCTCTGAACAAAAATAAGTTTTAAAAATAAAAATATCAAGAATGGCAGATGCCTGTAAGGGAAACCCATGGGAAAGGGCAATATGATGGCCTAAAGAACAGTAAAAGACACTTGAAATTTTTTGTGGACTTTGCTGACTATGCTTATTTAAAAATATGGTCATGGGGGTGATCGGAAGGAGAAACAGCAATTGGTATGTAAAATAAATGAAAAAAATTATTTAAATAAAACAAAATTAAAAATATTGTTATGTATCTCATCTTTCTCTTTATTATTAATGTGTGGGAACATGCTCCTGTGTGTGCAGGTATGTGTGTATGTGCAGGTGTGTGTGTGTGCATGCAGGCATGTGTATGCAGGTGTGTGTATGTGTGCAGATGTGTGTGTGTAGGTGTGTGTGTGGGGGCTGGAGGACAACCTTGGTATCAGGATTAGGAATACTGTCCAGTTTCTTTGTGACAGGATCTATCACTGGCCTGGAACTTGCCAAATAGGTTAGACTCGCAGGTCATTGAACCCGGAGATCCACCTGTTCCTACCTCTTCAGCCCTGGGACCGTAAGCATGTACTACTGCACCAGCCATTTTATAAGGGTCCTGGGAATTGAACTCAGGTCACAAGATGAGCACTTCACTTTACTAACTGAATCATCTTTGCAGCCCTGGTTTGGGCCTTTGTTTTTCTATTTCTTGCTTTTTGGTATGGGCGTGTGCACGTTCGTGTCTGTGAATGCGGATACATGAAAGGCACAGGGAGCAGCCTCGGGGGTGCCAAGTCCTGCTTTCCGCCTTGTTGGAGACAGGTTCTCCTTGCTGTTTTACTGATGCCTACACAAGGCCGGCTGGCCAACGAGCCTCTGGGGATTCTCCTGTCTCTACCTCTTGTCTCCTTATAGGAGATGCTTATGGAACTGTGTCTGACTTCACACGGGTTCTTCAGCCTGGATGGCAAGCACTTCACTCACTGAGCTATCTCTCAGACCCTGAGTGAGGCTTTTGAAAGTTCACAAAATTAAAAACTGTTCTGCCTCCCGATTGCTTAGCTCTCAGCCTAGTGCATGTAGACTGTTGATGAATGTGTTGAGAGCTGGTGCCCTCCCCTTGGGACCCAGTTAGACACACATTTAAAACGTTTATCTTCATTCATCAAGTCAAATTTGGACTATTAGTTTTATGCAAGTGAAATTTGGACTATTCAGACAAAACTGCCTTTTAGTTAAAAAAAAAGGCTGTATTCTTTTTTTTCTTCTAATGTATTCTTTCTTTTATTTTTCTATTCAAAATTTCCACTTCCTCCCCTCCTGCTCCCCCACTCCCCTTCCTCCCTCCCCCTCCAGTCTTAAGAGAGGGCAGGGTACCCTGCCCTGTGGGAAGTCCAAGGCCCTCCCCCCTCCATCCAGACCTAGGAAGGTGTGCATCCATATAGACTAGGATCCCAAAAAGCCAGTACATGCAGTAGAAACAAGTCCCAGTGCCATTATCAATAGCTTCTCAGTCAGCCCCCATTGTCAGCCACATTCAGAGAGTCTGGTTTGATCCCATGCTCGTTCAGTCCCAGTCCAGCTGGATTTGGTGAGCTCCCAAATCAGTGGGTGGACCAACCCCTCTCAGTCCTGACTTCCTTGCTCATCTTCTCTCTCCTTTTGCTCTTCAACTGGACCTTGGGAGCTCATTCCAGTGCTTCGATGTGGGTCTCTGTCTCTATCTCCACCCATTGCTGGACAAAGGTTCTATGGTGATATTCGAGATAATCATCAGTGTGACCATGGGACAAGGCCATTTCAGGCACCCTTTCCTCTGCTGCCCAAGGACCTAGCTGGGGACATCCCCGTGAACACCTGGGATCCCCTCTAGAGCCAAGTCTCTTGCCAACCCTAAAATGGCTCCCTTAATTAAGATATCTTCTTCCCTGATCCTATATCTGCCCTTCCTCCATCTTAACCCTCCAACTGCCCCAAGCTCTCCCTAATCCTTCCCTTCTCCTTTCTCTCTCCCCCTCTCCCCTTCCTCCCACACCCCCCACCCCCATGCTCCTAACTTTTGCCCAGTGATCTTGTCTGCTTCCAATTTCCAGGAGGATCTATATATGTTTTTCTTTGGATTCACCTTATTATTTGGCTTCTCTAGGCTCGTGAACTATAGGCTCAATGTCCTTTGTTTATGGCTGGAGTCCACTAATGAGTGAGTACATACCATATTCATCTTTTTAGGTCTGGGTTATCTCACTCAGGATAGTGTTTTCTTTACTTTTTAAATTTTTATTTATTTTTTATTTTTGAGCTCTACATTTTTCTCTCCTCCCCTCCCTGCCTCTCCCCTCCCTCCTTTAACCCTTCCCCAAAGTCCCTATGCTCCCAATTTACTTAGGAGATCTTGTCTTCTTATACATTCTACTTCCCACATAGATTAGATCTATGTAAGTCTCTCTTAGTGTCCATATTGTTGCCTAGGTTCTCTGGGATTGTGGTTTGTAAGCTGGTTTTCTTTGCTTTATGTTTAAAAACTGCCTATGAGTGAGTACATGTGATAATTGTCTTTCTGTGTATGGGTCACCTCACTCAAAATAATGCTTTCTAATTCCATCCATTTTCCTGCAAAATTCAAGCTGTTGTTATTTTTTTCTGCTGTGTAGTACTCCATTGTGTAAATGTACCACATTTTTTTATCCATTCTTCAATCGAGGGGCATTTAGGTTGTTTCCAGTTTCTGGCTATGACAAACAAAGATGCTATGAACATAGTTGAGCACATGTCCTTGTGGCACGATTAAGCATCCTTTAGATATATACCCAAAAGTGGTATTACTGGGTCTTGAGGAAGGTTTTTTCCTAATTTTCTGAGAAATCGCCACACTGACATCCATAGGGGTTGTACCAGCTTGCATTCCCACCAGCAATGCAGAAGTGTTCCCTTTACCCCACAACCTCTCCAGCATAAGTTGTCATCAATGGTTTTGATCTTGGCCATTCTTAGAGGTATAAGATGGAATCTCAGAGTTGTTTTGATTTGCATTTCTCTGATGACTAAGGATGTTGAACATTTCCTTAAGTGTCTTTCAGCCATTTTAGATTCCTCTGTTGAGAGTTTTCTGTTTAGGTCTGTACTCCATTTTTTTTATTGGATTACATGATCTTTTGGTGTTCAATTTCTTGAGTTCTTTGTATATTTTGGAGATCAGACCTCTGTCTGATGTAGGGTTAGTGAAGATCTTTTCCCATTCTGTAGGCTGTCATTTTGTCTTGTTGACCATGTCCTTTGCTTTACAGAAGCTTTTCAGTTTCAGGAGGTCCCATTTATTAATTGTTTCTCTCAGTGTCTGTGCTGCTGGGGTTCTATTTAGGAAGTGGTTCCCTGTGCCAATGCGTACAAGTATACTTCCCACTTCTCTTCTATAAGGTTCAGTGTGGCTGGCTTTATACTGAGGTATTTGATCCATTTGGATTTGAGTTTTGTACATGGTGATAGATATGGGTCTATTTTCAATTTTCTACATGTTGATACAGGATAGTGTTTTCTATTTCCATCCATTTGCATGCAAAATTCAAGATGTCATTGTTTTTTTACTGCTGAGTAGTACTCTAATGTGTATATGTTCCACATTTTCTTTATCCATTCTTCCATTGAGGGGCATCTAGGTTGTTTCCAGGTTCTGGCTATTACAAATAATGCTGCTATGAACATAGTTGAACAAATGCTTTTGTAGAATGGTTGGGCATCTCTTGGGTATATTCCCAAGAGTGGTATTGCTGGATCCTGAGGTAGGTTGACTCCCAATTTCCTGAGAATCCGCCACACTGATTTCCAGAGTGGTTGCACAAGTTTGCATTCCCACCAGCAATGGATGAGTGTTCCCCTTACTCCACATCCTCTCCAGCATACGTTATCATTGGTGTTTTTGATTTTAGCCATTCTGACCGGTGTAAGATGGTATCTCAAAGTTGTTTTGATTTGCATTTCCCTGATGGCTAAGGAAGTTGAACATGACCTTAAGTATCTTTTGGCCATTTGAACTTCTTCTGTTGAGAATTCTCTGTTCAGTTCAGTTTCCCATTTTTTAATTGGGTTATTCAGAATTTTATTGTCTATTTTCTTGAGTTCTTTATATATTTTGGAGATCAGACCTTTGTCTGATGTGTTGTTGGTGAAGATCTTCTCCCACTCAGTAGGTTGCCAAAAAAAAGGCTGTATTCTAATGTTTCTGCATAATCAAACATGATTTTTATGTGGTTTTGCTTTGGCAGATATGACCAAAGTACTTCTTTTTGAGTTTTCCGTAATGAGAAGAGGACCAAGCTAGATAAATGGAGACAAGAATGAAAAACAAAACAACAACAGCAACAACAACAACAACAACAACAACAACAACAAAAGTTTTCTGGGGGGGGACAGCTTAGTTGGTAAAGTGCTTGCCAGGCAAGCATGAAGACCTGAGTTCAGATCTCCAGCACCCATGTAAAAGCCAACCATGGTGGTATGTGCCTATAACCCTAGCTCTAGGGAGGCAGAGACAGGAGGGTCCCTGGAACTTGGAACTCAGCTGATCTCGCTGGATGGGTGGACTCTTGTCTCAGGAAATAAGATGGAGAGCAACAGAGGGAAACACTCTCCATTGACCTTTGGCTTCCATGCGCACTCACGTGCACACTCACACAAACACATACACACTAGAAACAAAACAAAACAAAACAAAACAACAACAAGAAGAAGGCTGCCCACTACGGCCAGTACTTCAGATTCATTTATCTTCCTAGAAATGTCTTTCTAGCCCCGTGCTTTGAGATTCCTAACTTAGCTTCTGCATTTCAAGGTCTGACGCACAATTCCTTGGAATTTAATTGACATATTAACTTTGAATCTTCAAAGAAAAACAGCTTTCACTCCCGCATGGTCATAAATGCCTGAATGGCTTGCCGCTTCCCATACAGAGCAGGCTTGGCCACCTTTGCAGAAAATGAAATAACACATACTTTTACTGGAAGCACTGAACATCAAAAGGACCAACTATCCGCTGACTAGCGTTCAAAGACCAGCTTTAAAAATCAAGAGAGGAATGAAAGCCAAGGTTTTGGCATAGCAAATGGTTGCAAGAAACTTCGGTCATTATGGAGTACAAACTCTACTTTGTGCTTCTGGGCATGCTGGATTGAGTCTGCCCATTGCTTGTTTGATTCAATATGGTCAGCTGGAGTCGTCTTTGGCCCTTGGGGGAATGGAGTTAGCTGAGGCCATTCTGATGAGATATTCGGTAACAATGTGTCCTACATTGATGCCAGGGAAGGGACAGGGCACTCCTGCGAGAAGAACCCCATGACCTGTGTGTGGTTGGGAGTGCGGAATGTTCCATGGAGCAGGACTGAGCCGCAGGAGCCTGCTGCGTTAGTCTAGCTTTTGTCACCCATTAAAACCTCTGTCTTCCATGACCCACTCTCAGTTTTCCATTGGTTCTGCTCTGACATGGGAGCTGCCTTAGACCTCAATCCTCCCACGCTGTGTTTTCTGCTTCCTTCTCTTGCTGAAGTGCCAAGTCTTGCCACAGCACCTGTCTATGTCTATCAAATACAACTCTCTGCTGTTTTGTGCTTTTCTTCTTCTTCTTCTTCCTTTCTCTTGCTCTCTTTCACTCCTTACCCATTCTCTCCAGTCCTGGGAGTAACCAAAAGCATATATGGAAATATTCTATTTTTTATTCATGTGAGACATGAATGCTTCCAGTTTGTACCTAACAATACAAATAGATTAGAAAAATTGAGGCAAAGACTGTGAGGATGAGCAAACACATATTCGTGTTGCAAGCATGATGACTTAGGTTTGATTCCCAGAACCCATGTTTTTAAAAGTGAGGAGGGGGCTGGGGAGATGGCTCAGCGGTTAAGAGCACTGGCTGCTCTTTCAGAGGTCCTGAGTTCAATTCCCAGCAACCATTATAACCATCTGCAATGGGATCTGATTCCCTCTTCCTTCTGGTATGGATAAAAACAAAGCACTCATATACATAAAATAAACAAACAAATAAATATTAAAACAAAAGAAAATAAAAAAGCTAGGAGTGAGCCAGTGGTGCTCGGGCTGCAAGGTAGCTGCAACCAAGCCTTACACCTAAGTGATCCTTGGGATTCGCCTGGTGAAAGGAGAGAACCCAGCTCCTGCATGCTATCCTCCGACATGTAAGGCCACCCAAAATAAATAAAAATACATAGATAAATGAATGTGTGTATGTGTGGTTTATTTAAAGCTGGCATGCTGGTTCATGCTTGTACTCCCCATGCTAGGGAGGTAGAGAGAGGAGGCTCACTGTCCTCCAGCACAGCCATATCCATAAGTTCTAGGCCAGTGAGAATCCCTGACTGAAAAAACTAGATGGATGATACCTCTGGGGCCACATCTGAGGCTGTCCTTGGGCCTTCGCACAAGTGTGTGTATATCCTGTACAGATACGTGCATCCACACATATGGATATGCACACACATGTACACACATATGGACAAGAAGTATTAGAAGCAGATTAATTTGGTAAGTGACAGAATAGAGATGATGCTAAGCATTATCCCAGGGTCTTAGACTTAGACTTGGACTAAGACTTAAGATTAAGTAAGGCATCTTTATGGGAGTGGGAACTATGAGGTAGAGAAAAGTCATCTAGCAGAGCCACTAAAGGTCTATGGCTGCCTTGGCAAGAATCACTGTCCAATTCAGCCTCTGTAGGGCCGGTGTTCTTAAAAGTTCACGACTTTCTGGGGTGAGGGGGGCATGATTCAGTGGGTAAGAGTTCTTGCCACGAAAGTATGAAGACCTGAGCTTGAATTCCTACTACCCATGTAAAAAGCTGGGTTTAATGCTGGGATGGTGATGTGCACCTTTAATCCCAGCAATCAGGGAGGCAGAGGCAGGTGGATCTCTGAGTTTGAGGCCAGCCTGGTCTACAGAGTGAGTTTCAGGGCAGCCAGAGCTACACAGGGAAACCCCATCTTACAAAACAAACTAAAGCAAAGCAAAACAAAACCAAGCAAAAATGGGTTTAGCTGTGTCTGCCTGTAACCCCAATGCTAGGGAGGTAGCTACAGGGGGATTGTTGGAGCCTGCTGTCTGCCTTCCTAGCTGAAAAATAGCAAGCTCCAGTTTGAGTTGAGAGATCCAGTATCAAAGGGATAAGGTGGAGGGCGCTAGAGAAGGACACCAAACGGCCTTCTTTGGCTTTTGAATAGGCATACATGGGCATACACATCTGCACACACACACACACACACACACACACACACACACACACACACACACACACACACTGCACACACACAAATTTGATGGTTCTATCTTCCTTTTAGCCACTGTGCTCCTTATTGTAAACACTTTCCTACACTATCCCTAGTAAGTAGTAGGTGGAATTCTAAACATAAGGACTTTTATTTTTTCTTAATCAGTTTAACAGGAATTCCATCTACAGTGTTGGTTTTGTAGCTCAGTGGCGGCAGGAAGATCCCAAGCCCTCACCTCTTGCAGTCTGCCATATTGCCAAAGCCATTATGTTACAGGCATCATTCAGCAGGGCTTAAGGCAGATACGGGGAGATCTCCTTGAATCCTTCTTATAACTTTAGGACTTTTTAAAACTAGCATATTAATATACTAATAATAATTATACAGAATAATGTATTTCACTATGACATTTTCATGCATGTATATATGTATTTCAGATTTGCCCCATATTCCCCCCTTGTTATTTCCCACTCCTGCTGATCCTCTTTCTCTTCTCAACAAGTTCTCCTTCTACTTTCATACTGTTGTGTGTGTGTGTGTGTGTGTGTGTGTGACACATTGAGTTTCATTAGGATTGCTAATCCAGTAGTGTGCTGGTTTGAATGAAAATGCCTGCCATAGACTCACAGGGAGTGTCATTACTGGAGGTGTGGCCTTGTTGAAGGAAGTGTGTCACAGGGGATGGGTTTTAAGGTTTCAGAAGCTCAAACCAAGCCCAGTGGCCCACTCTCTCTTCCTGCTGCTTGCCTTCCTACCTGCGGATTCAGATATAAAACTCTCAGATCTTTCTTCAGCACCATGTCTGTCTGCATGCTGCCATGCTTCCCGCCATGATGACAATGGACTAAACCTCCGGACTGTAAGCCAGTCTCAGTTAAATGTTTCCCTTTTTAAGAGTTGCTGTGGTCATGGCGTCTCTTCACAGCAATAGAAACCCTAACTAAGACAAGGAGCATGAATGAAGGTTTGTTTCCAAGAGCATAGGCATCTGAAGGAAATATCTCTTCCTCCCTCAGCAACTATTAACTGCATATCAATACTCAGTGATGTGTAGAGCCCCATTATCGTGATTTTTATCTATTTATTAACCAAGAGGAAAGGGTTCTTTTGAGGGAAAGCCCCTAGAAGGCATTCCCTTATGTCTTGGTTAGGTCTGGATAAGATGCCAGTCAATAAAAAGCAAGATGGGACTTAGTTTCTTACCATAGACACATTGTAATTAGTGACACTGGGGTGCTGTTAGCAAGAGGGTAGCAGAGTTGCCATGCAGGCAGCCAGCGGTCACACAGGTCACACGGTATTGATGTGGGAGTTCCCTCTGGGTACTGTGATTACCATTAATGAATAAAGAAACTGCCTTAGCCTGTTGATAGGGCAGAATTTAGGTAGACAGGAAAGACGGAACTGAATGCTGGGAGGAAGAAGTCAGAGAGATGCCATGGATCTGTGGCCTGAGGCAGACATGCTGAATCTTTGCCAGTAAGTCACTGCCACATGTCAATATACAGATTAATAGAAATGGGTTAAATTAATATGTAAGAGTTAGCCAATAAGAAGTTAGAGCTAATGGGTCAAGCAGTGATTTAAATAATACAGGTTCTGTGTGATTATTTCAGTTCTGGGTGGCTGGTAAGAACAAACAGGCCACCTCTTCCTACAGTTAGCCAATGGTCACACAGTTAGCCAACAGTCTAGAGGGTGGATCTAAAAACATAGTATTTTCTTTTTGTCAGTTCTTAAAGATTCATTTCTGCTAAGGTATATGTGTGACTGTGTGTGTGTATGCCACATGTGTGTGAGTGCCTTTGGAGGCCAGTAGAGGGCACTGGGTCCTTTGGAGCTGGAGTTAAAGGTGTTTGTGAGCCATCCTATGTGAGTACTGGGCACCAAACTCTGGTCCCCTGAAAGAGCAACAAGTTCTCTAGCCCCTCTTTTTAAATTAAATTAATTTCTTTAAACACATGGTTTTATATAGCCCAGGCTGGACCCCAATTTTTATGAAGATGAAGGTGACCCTGAACACCTTTCTTTTCGTCTTGATCTCTCAAATGCTAGGATATCAGGCAAACACCATGTCTGCCTCTAGAAGTAGATTCTAAGATGGATCTTTAGATGCAAGGTGCTACAAAGGATCAAATCCTGTGAAAGGACCATTGCTTAAAGAAACATGATAACTAAAAGCAATGTGCTGGCCATGATGCAATCTTTAAACAGAAAACAAAGCAGTTGAGTCCTGAGGAAATCTAATCAAAACTAGACTAGTTGACAGCAGTGCGTTGGTACTGGTTCATTATTTGTAGCAGTAAGACCAGGGATGCTGCTGAGTTGGTGGAGGGCTTGGCTAGTAAGCACGAAGCTCTGACTCTGATCTTCCAGCATAAAGTACACATGGTGATTCACTCCTCTAACCCCAGCTCTGGGGAGGTGAAGGCAGAAGTATCAGAAATTCAAGGCTGTTCTTGGCTACATAGGGAACTAGAGGCCAGTCTGGGCTATAGACCCTGTCTCAAAACAAGCAAGCAAACAAGTGAGAAAGCAAACAAGCACACGAGCAAACATAGCACCACAATGAACAATCATCCTCATGTAAAGTGTTAGGGGAGACTGAATACAGGGTATATGCTAACTGAGAAATCTTCTCAAGTCTTCTGTATATCAGAAACTGTCCTATAAGGCTAAGTCTCTTACAGTCAAACAAAAACCAACTAGAAAAAGAGGCAGATAACTGGATTGGGTAGAAGAAAAAGTTGAATTGCCATGTAGGTCCAACAAAAATCTTGGCCAGCCCTATGGGACTCTTTGGAGAATATCGCCTATACCAATACCTGTATTTCCCATGCCAAACCAAGTTGAACCAGCTTACAGCCTACTGCTTTGAACAGCCAATGAAAGCAGACTGTGCGGAGAAGGCACAAACTGGCAAAGAGGCTCTTTCTACTCAAGGGTGACCATGGAAACGCTGACAGCTGGCAGCCATCTGTTGGCTCCAGTTCTCACATCTGGAAAGCAAGCCCTTCATAGCAGGGGACCTGAGAGGTGTCGGTTTGTGCACATCATTCTCATAGGTCTTCCTCTAAGTCTGTGGCAGACGGGAATGAGACCTAAGTCTGTCTTAAGAAGGGACTTAGTGTCTCAATGGCTGCAGCGGAGCCATTCTGACACTGGAAGGCAGAAGGGTAGGACTTCGGGGGAGAAAGCTTGGGCAACTCCCCACCAACTACCGAAGACTTGTCACAGCCATGAGGTACCTGTGAGCAGAGGATGACGTAAGACTTTCCAAGAACTACTCTACAGGGGTCACAGATGAAGTATTTATGAAGTGCCTTTATTCTAAAATTAGATGCTTGTTTGAAACCATAAATGCACTGTTTCTGTGTTTGGAAATAGTGACAGGGTTCTTAGTAAACTCATGAAAGACCACAATCTATCAGAAGTATCATGTGATTTCAAAGTTATTAATTGCTCTTTCTGCTTTTGTTTATTTACTTGTACTTTTACTTATTTATTGGAGTAGCAGGCATCTGAGCACGCTAGGCAAGAACTCTACCACTGAGCTGCATCCCCAGTCCTCAATTGCTCATCTTTCTATTTTTCTTTTTAGAAGAATGCTTTACTGTCTGGGTCCTTTATTTCTTTTCATACATTAAGCCATGAACTCATAGGAATGGGCTCCAGTGTCTCAGCTCCCTCCTGTTTAGTTCTGACAAAATGGACTTCTCTGGACGGAGCAGGCTGGTACTTGAACCCAGGCGCCTTTCTCTTTGGCTTCCTTTTTAGGATCATTTTCTTCCACCCATTTCAGGGAGATGCCTTGGCTTTTAGAGTGTTCAGTGTGCTCAATATGTACATTAATTCTCTTGGTCGGAATATTGCCCTCAACTTTCTTGTTGTGGGATAATTTTTTTGTACACTGTGAAGATGTGTCTCTGCCTAAGGTGCCTTCTGATTGGTTTGATAAAGAGCTAGGCAGGAGAGGATAGGAAGGATTTCCAGGGAGAGGAATTTGGGAAGAATCTGAAGTGTGCAGAATTCACCAGTCAGACACAGAGGGAGTTGGATATACAGAATGAAGGAGAGCCATATGACAGAACATAGATTAATAGAGCCAGATTTATTTAAGTTATAAGAGCTAGTTGGGAACAAGCCTAAGCTAAGGCCAGCCTTTCATAGTTAATAAGACATTTCTGGGTCATTATTTGGGTGCTGATGGTCCAAAGAGAGTCTGACTACACTTCCTTGTTTACAATGATGCCCACAGCAGGCTGAGTGATGTTGTAGACTCTTCCAGTTTTTCTGCGAAGAATTTGGGATGCTTCATGAATTTGCTTGTCATCCTTGCGCTGGGGCCATGTTAATCTTCTCTGTATTGTTCTAATTTTTATATGTGTTTCTGAAATGAGCACTTAACTGTTCTTTATAAAAGCATTTCTTCATAGAAGATGCAAAGATATATGACTCCCACTGTATATGGTCTGGGATGGATCTGTTGAGGAGATATCAACACCTCATCTCTTTATTTCATAAGAGAATCAAGTAATTTAGCCCTGGATTCCAGCCCAGAGTGGTTGCTTTCTTAATACCATTTAGGGCATTGTTTTCTCTGTTCTGTCAAAAGGTGGGTCTTTAATAACTATCCACAAAGAATCAAGACTCTCCCCTCCCAAGAACAGAAAAATAAAAACATAAAACACTCTAGATGTAGAAGCTTTTTATTTTAAAAGAGATGCATTTCTTTAATTCTCTGTGTGCACACATGCACGCTTGTGCACATGTATGTGTGCACACGTGTGCAGTTTCCTGCAGAGGCCAGAAGAGGACATGCGATCCTTGGAGCTGGAATTGAAGGTGGTTGTGAATCACTGATGTGGGTGCTGGGAACTGAAGTCAAGACCTCTGCAAGAGCAGGATTAGTTCTTAACCCCTGAGCCATCTATCTCTCCAGCTCTTAGAGCCAAAAAAAAATCATCTCTGATATCATAAAGAAGGAACTACAGCTAAATCAATTCAACAACACATGTTAAGGTCTCAAGGACACTCAGTGACACACAACCCAAGACTAGTGATTAATGAATTTTTTGGCTGATCTTGACAGTGGAGTTTACACTTTATAAAATTTAAATAGCCTGTGCATTTTAATTTTCTGAAGCATGTCAGCTCTTTCCAGATCCCTTGCTTCCAATATGTGGGACAAAGGTAGGGATCTTACCCTGAACCAGTCTTGATATGTATACACATTGAAACTATGACCTAGACAACTGTTTGTATGGTCTATGCAAATCCTAGCCAATAGCTAAAGTGGCCACCAGTAGAAAGGTGGTTGTGTTGGCTAAAACGATGGCTCAGTGAAGTGCTTGCCTTGCACGTAGAAGGACTTGAGTTCAGCTTCCCAGAACCCACATAAAAAGCTAGGCAGTAGGGTGCCTTCTAACACTTCCAACAATTCCAACACTATGAGGTGTGTGGAGGCAGGCTTTCTGAAAGCATTTGGGCTGGTTAGCCTAGCTTCCTTGTTGCCGTTCAGGCCAAAGAGAAACCCTGTCTCAAACAAAAGAGGGTAAAACACCTGAGGAATGGCACTAGGTACTCTTCTGACCATATCTACACCGAGCCCCCCTCCCCGCCCCCGTGCACAGTTTCACCCTGCCACAAATACAAACGCAAACACATGTGCAACACTCAGCATGACTTCAGGGATGGACCTGGTTGGGGTAGCAAGGGAATGCAGAAAATACCAACATACAGACTCACACAGACAAAAGCTGGAACTGGGTGATCTAGACTCTGCTGGAGAAGTCATAGCTCCCCATGAGCACAGGCTGTTTATTATGTAGATTTGGACAGAAAGGCGGGGTTTTGCATACAGCTTGCCAAGGAGGTGGGGGTTATGACCTGCAGATTATTAGCAGGGAGGCAGCTGGATCGAGGATACAGGTTTCGCTAATCTCCATTGAGCAGAGTAACTTCTGCAGGGGAGTAGTGTTCAGGCCTTAAACACACGGGAGAGCTATGGTGGACATTTTCTGCAAACACTGTTAGCACTAACATTGGGGCCTCTGAGGAAGGCTTTGCCATGTTTCTAAACTTTGCCCCGGGGAAAGGTTCTGCCATTTCTCCTTGGGTCTGAGGTTCTGGTGTCTTTAATATGGTTGGCTCCTGTCAACAAACATTCACTCAGGACTTCAGTAACTCAGGGCTCTCTCCACTCCCTGGACACACACACACACACACACACACACACACACGCACGCACGCACGCACGCACGCACGCACGCACGCACGCATGCACGCACCCCAAAAGCAAGAAAGAGAAGTGGTAGTGTCTATATTATTCAAGAGAAACCAACATCTGCCCTTCTTATTATTTCATCTAAGGCAGAAAGCCCCATTGTTATCTGCCCCTATTCAGCTTCCTAGCAACTCAGTGTGCTCTAATATGCACTCAAAAGGGTAGGATCAGGTTTCAACTTTAGCCATGTCACCAACAGCTATGAGTCTAGAAAACAAATGCTAAATGTACATTTCTGAACTTCTGTTAGCCTCAATTCCTCTCTCTCTCTCTCTGTGTCTCTCTCTCTTCCTCTCTCCTCTCTCCCTCTCTCTCTGTTCCTGTGTATCAAATAAAGCAGTCTCTCCTGGTGTGTGGTGTCAGATATTACTGCTCATCTCTCCCTTGAGTCATCTCAAAGTCTTTCCCGCCTCCTTTTCGGAATAACCTGGCTGCTGTAAAGACACCTACGACTTAGTCTCCCTTGAGATGAGACCTGGCTCCTGTGACCTAAGGGTCACAAGCAAGGCTTTCACGGAAGGGCTGTTTTTATAAATAATGTGAAGACACAGGAAGAAAGCCTGTTTCCTGCCGTCTGCCCTCTGCCTTGAAACCACTTGTGAGAGAGTTGGCTGGAACTGGGGTGGCCATCTCGATGCAATAATGAACAGATGCGAGAAGGAAAGGCCGGCATTCTGAGGATGACAGCACCTGGAGCCTGTGAGAGCCTGGCCCTCCTTCCACCACACAGCACGGACCTCCACCACACAGTACGGCCCTCCACCACACAGCACGGACCTCCACCACACAGCACGGCCCTCCACCTCACAGCACGGCCCTCCACCTCACAGCACGGCCCTCCACCACACAGCACGGCCCTCCACCACACAGCACGGCCCTCCACCACACAGCACGGCTATCCCATGCTGCTCACCCATGACTCTTACTATGTGAAGGGATTAGCTACTGGGTTTTCTCTTTTTTTCCTTCTCTCTTTCCTTTTTCCTCATTCCCTTCTCCATTCTCCTCTTTCTTTTCTCTTCTCCTCTTCCTTCATTCTTTCCCTTTTCTTCTTTCTCCTTCCCCTTTCTCCATTCTGCCCCTCCCCTCTCTCTCTTTGATTTTTCAAGACTGAGTTTCTCTGTGTAACAACTCTGGCTGTCCTGGAACTCAGACCAGGCTGGCCTTGAACTCACAGAGATCCACCTGCCTCTGACTCCTGAGTACTGGGCTTAAAGGCATGTGCCACCATGGCTTTCTAGTCTCCTCTTCCTCCTCCTTCTCTGTCTTGCCCTGTTCAGTGTGATAGAACCCAGTACCTTGCCTGTAGGCAAGCAATCTGACATTGAGCTATATTCCTAACTCTATATTCTCTCTTTCTTATGGACAAAGTCATTTTAAGTCTCCCATGCCCCAATATAGCTATGAAAGAAGCTTAATACAAAATCATAAACTTGCTTAAACATCACAAGATTTTTATTTCTTATTTTGTGACATGACTGAGCAGTTCTTGAGTTTAAATTTGGAGATGACAATGTTTGCCGGAGTGTTGAAAGGTGGCACACACCTGCAAAGCATTTGGACGATGATAGCATCTTAACAGAATGATGGTCCCTAAAGCCATTTTAAAAGGATCCTTCAAAAAATATCATGTTATTTATTTGTGTGTATATTTTGGACATGAATGTGTCTCAGTGCACATGTGGAGGGGCAGAAGTCAGCTTGGGTGAGTCAGCTCTCTCTTTCCATCATGTGGGTTCTGGGAATGGAACTCTGGTCCTCAGGCTTGGCAGCAAGCTTGAGTCATTTCACTAGCCCTAAAGACTTTTTCTAATACTATTGACCAGATGCAATATTTTCTTTATGGTGTCCTTAGGGGCCTTGTTTCCTGTATTCTCTAGCAGAGGTGTTAATGAGTGGTGAAATAATGATAAAGTTGATTAATAGGAGAAAACCTCAGGAAATTTCAGAAGAACTCATATTCTGATGAGGTTCGAACACGTTCAGGATGCTATGGCCATAGTCATGACCCCCATTTAGGCACTCAGAAGGTAATCATGAGGACAGTCTGCTGAGAGCAGTGGTCACTGGGGTGGGATGGTCTCCGTTTCCTATCTGATCTACAAAGCTGAGAAGGCACCACATAAACAGGAGAGTCATAAGAACTCCGCAAGCCTGAGATGCTGCCCCTTTCTCAGGCAGTTAATGGCTGCTTGGGACAGGGACATTTTCTTCAGTGGTGTAGACACTGTGTGTTGTACACACTCCTGCAAATGACCCCTCATATTCGGGGAATGTGGCATCTCTTTACAAAGTCCAGAACAGAGCCGGAGAGACTGTGCAGGCCACTGTCTGAAGCCACTTTTCAAGCTACCCGTTTTATTCTGGTGAGCAGAGTTCAAATTAGATGACGGGCTTCCTGATGATGCCATTGGGCCCCAGTGTCTACTGGCCTCACTCTCTTTGAATTGCTGTAAATAATGGGGCTTCCCATAAGTACCATGACCACAGATCCCTGCTTGACTAACACAGCTCACTATTCTTGGAAATCTTCCTATCAGTTGCCTCCCCTCTTACTCAGTGTGCCTCGAAGACTCAAAGCTCGGTAGATCACCTCAATTTTTTTTGAACACTGTCTCTTGTAGTCCAGGTTGGCGTCAATCTCAATGTGTAGCCAAGAAGGATTTTGATTTGATATTCCTGTGTCCATCTCTTCATTGCTGGAGTTGCAGGCCTGCTCCAACACAACCAGTTTGTATGGTGCTAGGAACGGAGCGCAGGGCTTCCTGCATGCTTGGCACATACTCTCTCAACTGAACCACAGCCTAGCTTCCCCACCAAACATATTTTTGACTCATGGTTTTTAGGTAAATATTAAAATAATAATAATAATGATAAGGTAGTCAATGACACTGATCAAACAAAGTTACATCAAATTGGTATCTCTCCCCTGGCTCTTGTATTGTTTTCTTTTCTTTTTACTTTTTCTTTTTTCATTTTTTTTTGAGACAGTGTTTCTCTGTGGATTTGAAGCCTGTCCTGGGAGCTAGCTCTGTAGATCAGGCTGGCCTCAAACTCACAGCGATCCGCCTGCCTCTGCCTCCTGAGTGCTGGGATTAAAGGCTTGCGCCACCACGGCCCGGCTTGTGTTGCTTTCGTCTCACATACACAGGTGGATGTAAATCCCCTCCCTTTGGTGGCCTAGACCTCAGTTCTCACATTTTTCTAAGTCTAAGTCAGAGAAGAAATGGCAGTTCCTCTTGATCTTAACACAAATGTAGAAATTCAAGCCAGAGAGGCCACTAGCAGAGGAAGGTGGCCATGGACTGACCCTCAAAGGGTGTTCTCACATCTCGGGCTTTTCCCCCTCATCTGTAAAACAGGACAACTACCCCCAAATGATCTTATGTTCCTAATTCTGCTAGGCAAAAGCTTTTTGATTACATATGTACACACACACACACACACACACACACACACACCTCATCTGAAAGTGACTTTAAGGTAGTAAATTCTTTGTAACTTCAAAGGATTTTGGGTATTGCTCCTCTACTGTAACGTGTTCTTTAGCCAAGGTGCATCTTGAACAACAGCTCTCAGTGTCTTCCACTGATGTCAAATTATATTAAAATAATGAAGCATGCTACTGCATGTGATATGAAATCACACTTAGGTACTACTGAAGACAAATCCCTCACTTTGAAAGGTTTTGTCATTTATTATTTTATTATAAAAAAACTTCATATCCTTGTAGAAATCAGAAGTAATGGCAGGTATAGCATACCGCTGGAATATGGCACTTACTTTATTTTAGAGATAGTGTCTTGTGTAGTCCAGGCTGATCTTTAACTTGGTATGTACCTGAGAATGACCTTGAACTCCTGATCATCCTGCCTTCAGCTCTTGAGTGACGGGATCAAAGCCATGATTTATGCAGCGCTGGGATCAAACCCCATTCATGTTGGACACGTACTTTATCAACTGAGTGACATCCCAGTTCCAGGAATTTTAAATTCGTGTTTCAGGATATATAAGTGAGACAGAAATTTGTTTAAAAGATAGACACAACATAAAATTGCTTTTAGATTTTTCTCACCTATCATTGTCAATTGGTAGAAAGTATTGGAATTGTTTAATTAAATTTATGAAGCTCACACCAGCTTGTAGCTGAAGAGTCAAGAACTCTTTAAACTACTATTAAAAAATAAGTTCTGAAACTGAGCCTGGTGCTACGCGCCTGTTACCCAGTACTCAGGCGACAGAGGTAAGAGGTCCAGAGTTCAAGGTCATCCTTGGTTACATAGTGAGTTTGAGCCAGCCTGTGTTACAAAGGCCCCAACTCAAAGGAAGAAAAAAATCTATCCTTGCATTAAGTACATTGCAGAACACAGAAGAAACTAGTTCATGGTGGTGGTGGTGGTGGAGAACGTTTCTGTGTTAATCAAGGGCCTGCCATGCTTCAGATGGTTGTTCTCCTCCCCACCGCTTCTGCTTTCAACAACGATTTGAGGGACATGTCATCAGCCCCATTTCACAGGGAAAGTAACTGGTTCTCAGACACGCTATGGGTGAGCACTGCCATTTGAGTATGTTTGCTACAGTCCTTTTTGTCCATGGTACTAGGCTGAGAGGCATTTCTGATCATGGCTTTTGAAAAAAACGTCACCATTATATATTAAGGTGGGTTTTTGGACCCAAAGGATGCAAGACAGAAGATCAGGTGTCGGTGTAAAAGCTTCATGTGTGTGAAAAGGGAAAATGTTAGAAGAGGGGTGTGACAGTGACCAAAGTGGCTAAGACTGTACAGCATACAACTCCACGAGCTTGATGTAGATCCACAGGTTTAAAGTCACAATGATGTCATAGGGTAGGGGCTATCATGACCCCCTTGGCTTTCCAGGTTAAGAAGCAGCATAAGCTGGGGGATGGCTCAGTTGGTGAAGTAACTGCTGTGCAACCACAAGGACCTGAGTTCCCCAAACCCATGGAAAAAGGTTGGGCATGGTAGCGTGCCTATTCCCCATTCTGCATCTCAGTGACACACTCTCTCTGTACATACATGTTCACGTGTATGTGGAGGCCAAAGGACAACCTTGAATGTCATTCTTCAGGCACCCATTTTGGTTGGGACAAGATGGTTCATTGACCTGGAACTTCACTGAGTAGGCTAGGCTAGCTGACCGGCAAGCTCTAGGGATCTGCCTGTCTTCTCCTCTTACTGTGTTATTACTGGGATTACAGGGATGTGCCGACATACCTGATTTTTTACTAAGTAAGAGCTTTACTGATGGAGCCATCTCCCCATCTCCTTCAGTGGTGTGTGTGTGTGTGTGTGTGTGTGTGTGAATATTATACATATGGCTAGTATATGTAAGATGTTTGTAAGTCACAATATACATTTGGAGGTCAGAGAACAACTTTGAGAGCCAGTTTTATCCTTCTACCCTAGGATTTAGGCTTTGAACTCAGGTTGTCAGACTTGTGCAGCTGAGACATCTTGCTGGTCCACCCTACACTGAGTCTTTTGAAAAATGTGTATTAATGTTTGCCTGTGTGTATGTCTGTACAGTGTATATGTGCCTAGAGCCTGTAGAGGCCAGAAGAGTGCATTGGGTCCCTTGGACTTGTAGTTATCGATGGCTGGCAGCCGCCAGGAGGACGCTGTGAATTGAACCTGTATCCTCTCAGAGCAGTCGATGTTCTTAATCGCTGAGCCATCTCTCTAGCCCTTTCAGTGAGTTTCATTGTGGTTACTAGGTACACGAAAGCGTAAGTTATTACCCTTGCCCTTTGGAAGTCAAAGAAACAAAGGGGGAGAAGGCATCAGGCAATTACACATTGTTGAAGGAAGCACAGCAGGGTGTCAGAATGGGCTTCAGTTCTGGAGGTGAATTTAGCTGGGCCAGGAAGGATGACTGTTGTTTGACCTGACCAGTTGGAAGGGAAGAGTATAGAAAGAAAGCAGGAGGGCAGAGAGGCGGTGGATGTATCCCTTGTGTCCATCTGGCTCGTGTCTTGCCTTTGCAGAGTGCCGCAATGCACTGTCAGTGGAGTTGTGGCTCTCCTTTGACTCATGAAGATGGAAGGCTGCCTAGCTTATTCCTGCATAGCAAATGGGCAATCTGGACCCCGGAGAACTTTTGTCTTCTGGTGAATTCTCTATGAAGATATGAGAACTGTATTTGGAGAAAGTCAAGAGCACAGGAGCAGTTACAATACAACCAAATGTTGACACAATCGGATAGTTTGAAGCCCTAGATTCGGTAGTTATATAGTGTAATGGTGTCGAGTGTGGCAAGGCTACAGTGTGCAGCTGCACATGAACACTTCCAGCAGTCCTATGACTCCCTCACACACACGCACAAAGGTCAGGAAGCTCACAGATAAATTTTCTCATTGGTAAAATGGGCATGATGGCTTAGTGGGTAACATGCTTGCTGTGCAAACATGAAGACCTGTTTTCAATATTCAACACTCATGTAAAAGCCCGGTGTGTGCATATACCTATCATCTTAGCAATGGGGAGTCAGAGACTGGAGGACCATCAACAGCTCACTGGCGAGCCAGGGTGGCTGAAACAGTCATCTCCAGGTCCAGGGAGAGACACAGTATCAAAAACATAAAGTGGAGAGTAATTGAGGAAGACACCTAAAGCCCACCTCTGGTCTCCACATGTGCACACACAGGTAAGTGTATCACTAACCTACTACTACTGCTACTCATGTGCGCGCGTGCGCGCGCGCACACACACACACACACACACACACACACACACACACACACACACACGGAAATGATAATTGGATCTATCCAAATTAGGGCCCTGTAGAGATGAGACAGCTAATACGCATGAAGTGTGCAGGGAGATTCCTTTTGACTTACATGACTTAAAGTGAGAGACACTCTAAGGGGGAGGTGTCGGCTAACCTCAAAAGTGACACAGGCCATGAGTCAACAACATCTGTTGAAAGAGGTGAAATTCAGAAATGGGGCCCAGAGCAGCTGTAGAAGAAGCATCCTTCCACTTGAAGGGACCCAGGAGCAGACTTCAGTCGGCTACACGGCAGAGTCTACAGGAGAGAGAGTTTGCTTTATTTTACATCTTTAACAAGGCCGATAGATATTTAGCAGCTTTATTGTGTTTAACATGAAGCAAAACCCACCAAGAAGTTACACACACACAGCAACCTCCAGCATGACAACTGAGCAGCAATAGGCTCTTATTTTTTAAAATGATTGGCATTTCATGGAGGGAAGGTGGGGGACATGAGATCAAAACACCAAAAAGAAAGTTTCCTTTTATCTCCCCTCCCATCATTCCTTCTTCTTTTTTGAGACAAGACTTGCGTAGCTCAGGCTGAGCTTGAACTTGACATACATCCAAGGATCATCTTGAACTTCTGTCCCCCTGGCTCCACCTTCTACCCTAGTGCTGAGATTACAGGCAGTTTTATGAGGTGCTGGGGGTTGAAGCCAGGGCTCTGTGTACACTAGGCAAGTACTCCAATAACTGAGCTACAGCCCCAGACCTCTTTTTATTTTACCTTTCCTTCCTTCTCCTTCCTTCCCCTCCCCTCCTCTCATCTTCCCTCCTTTTTTCCCTCTTTCTTATTTCTTTCCAGAGGGTGTTATTATGTAGCTCAGGCTAGCCTGAACTCTCCATCCCTCTGCCTCAGCCTCCCGACTGCTGCATTACAGGAGTAATCATGTTTTTTCTTTTTTTTAAAGACTTGAAGGAAAATGTAGGGATAACATCTTATCAGGGCATTATTAAGTTATTCTCATTATTTTATAGATTTGAAAATGTTAATTTTTTACCTAAAGAGATGGAGTCTTCACATTTTCTTCTCACCATAGAACTAATTTTGCACCGTGCTCTGGTACCCGCACAGTTCCACAGATCTTTCCATCCCTGCTAGAAGCAGTAAACTTTGCATCTTTCTCTTTGGGGATTTCCACTTCAGCCTGCCCAGTTTCAGTAAATGCTAACCCCATTTCCCCCTCCATCTCATCCAAGCTGCTGGGGCTGGGTAGCAACCGCTCACAGGGTGTCTTTGTGGGGGTCAGAAGTGTATGACACACAGACAAAGCCTAGTAAAAATGAAATTTCTAAGGTGACCTTGCTCAGTGTGAGTGGCAGCTCAAGGGACAGCAGTGTATAGAAGTGTTATGGATGAGGCTGAGTAGTCAGAGGGGAGTGGGTGATGAAAATGGCAGAAAGGGCAGAGGGTTGGCAGTGGGCCCTTGGCAACCAGATGCAGTTAACCCCGATGCCTTGATGACTAGCAGAAAAGGCTTGCGGCAGCGTGTTGACTGGGTAAGAGCTGCTGAGAAAATTTGTTAATGCAGCTGACTTTCCACCTGAAACCGACTTGCTTCAACTTGTAGTCTAGCTTCTTGGTTTCTATAAAGAAATGAGTTCCCTTGAGTTGTAGCCCAAGGGGACCATTTTACTCTGCTGGCAAATCTAAGCATTGAATCAGAACACAGTGGGTCCTGCCCAAAGCTTGTTGATTGTCTAGATGACTGTCTTTGTCTGTTTTGTGTTGTTATAGCAGAATACCACAGACTGGGTAATTCATTTTTTTCTTCAAATTAGTATATACCTACCTAACATTCTATCTATCTATCTATCTATCTATCTATCTATCTATCTATCTATCTATCATCTATCTATCTACCTATTATTTATCTATGTATCTATATTTTAAGACAAGGTCTCATGTAGCCCAGGTTTGCCTCCAACTCAATATATAGCTGAGCCCGACCTTGAACTTCTGATCCTCCTACCTCCTTCATGACCTAAGCGCTGAGAATACAGGTGCCATTACTCTATTGGGTTTATGCATGTATCACCATGCAGGCTTTATGCAACCATGGGGATGGAGCCCAGGGCCCTGTGCATGCTAGGCAAGTGCTCTACCAGTTGAGGAATATCCCCAGCTCCACACTAAATAATTTGTGATGGACAAAAATTTGTTGGCTCAAATTCTGGGTGCTGGGAAGTTCAGAGGACGGGTTGGCATCTGGTAAATGCCTTCTTGCTTTAGCACCATGTGGCAGAAGGGCTGATGGGGAGAGAAAGGGAGGACAGGGGAGCGTAATAAAAAAACCCACATGTTTCTCACAGCATTTATTTAATAAGTTTGTGTGTGTGCGTGCCTGTGTGTGTGTGTGTGTGAGAGAGAGAGAGAGAGAGAGAGAGAGAGATAGAGAGAGAGAGAGAGAGAAAGAGAGAAACAGAGAGAGAGAGAGAGGGAACAACCTCCTGAAGTCGATTCTCTCCTCCTACCAAGTAGGGCCTGGGGACTAAACTCAGCTCATCAGGCTTGGTGGCAAGTGTTTTGAACCTTACCGAGCAATTTCACCAGCCCTGATTTGCTCTCTCACAAGGTGTCAACTCTAGCAATAATAACATTAATGTATTCATGAGTTTCAGAGAACTTCCTGGTCCAATCATCTCTTAAAAGTTCTTCTTCTTCATCTGCTTGCAGTGGTGACTAAGTTTAATGCAACCTACAGTTGCAAACTAATAGCAATGACCATTCCAGTATTGATCCTACCCATAAGTACTCAACAGTAGCCGTTCAGTCCATAGAGACTCATTGGTGCCCGTCCCCCCACTCTAGTGCTGAGCAGTGAGAGGGTGGTCTCCCCAGCTGAACGCAGGACGAATGAAGCTGTGTTCAGCATGGGGGTCCAACCTACAGCCTGTAGGCCACATGTGCCCAGGATTGTTAAGAATGTGGCCCAACACAATACTGTAAGCCTAACCAAAACATTATGACAGTTTTTTTCAATTTGTGTGTGAGTGTGTCTACACATGTGTGTATGTGGGTGTTAAGGCCATAAGTTGACTGTGGGTGTCAGTCCATAGGCACCATCTACCTTTTTCTTTCAGGCAGAGTTTCTCACTTGCCTGAAACTCGCTAGGTAGGCCTGGCTGGCTGGTCAGTGAGCACCAGGGGTCTGCTTGCCTTTATTGCCCTAGATCTGGGATTACAAGCGTGGCCACCACATCCGGCTCTTTTATATGGGACCTGGGGATTGACCTCAGTTCCTTAGTATTGCAAGTCAAGCACATCTGTGTGTGTGTGTCTGTGTGTGTGCATGTGTGTAGACTTAATTTCACAGTTCTTGAGCATGCCCCTTAGCCTAGAGAAGCCAGAAGACTGGATAACCCTGCACCTCCTTAGCAGGCTGGTTTCCCATGGCATCTGGGGGATGCCTCTCTAAACTGCCAGGACCTGTGGGCTTTCAACAAAGTCATTTGATGAGTTCCAGTTGGCTGACAGATACGGAAAACAGCTGTGATTTCCAGAGAGCAGATCCGGTGACTTTCAAAATCTGTTATCTTTGCCTCTGTTTGCCTTTTATCTCTTCCCTCAGATAACAGGCTTCACTGTCTTGCATTTTACAGTCTAATAAACTAATTAAAGATCACCCTTTGACTGTTTTGTGCACCATTTGAGTTGCTCCTTTAAGCAGTTTGTGCCCAGGGTTTTAATTAGGAATCTCAAACACATTTTAAAGTTGCTTGAGAAAGTTGAAAAGGCTTTTTTAAAAAATGAAACAAAACACCCCTACCACAAATAAAGAAACTGTGACTTACTGATTTGCCCTTTTACCTAATAAACATACAAGGAGCTACTTACCCCCTAGATCCATTGCTTACAAATTTCTCTCCTCCTTAGGTTCCTACTTTATCAAATAGAATCCATGATAGACTTACCCTCACAGGTTGCCATTGAGATTAAATACTTAACATAATAAAAAATGCCCTCAAGAATATGACCATTGCTTTAGGGCTGTGGCTCAGGTGGTAGAGCACTTGCCTGGTATACAGGAGGCTCTGGGTTTGGTCCCCAGCACTGAATAAACTGGGCATGATGGCTTGTCCCTGTAATCCCAGCACTTGACAAGTAGAGGGAGGAAGGTTGCAAGTTCAAGGTTATATTTGGCTAAGCATGAACTTGAAGCCAGCCCAGGTTATACTAGACCCTGTCTCAAAAAAACAAAAAACCCCAAAATCTCTACCACTTTACTGCTCCATGTATGTATGTATGTATGCTATCTATCTATCTATCTATCTATCTATCTATCTATCTATCTATCTATCTATCTATCTATCTATAACAGAGCCCTAGACCTTAGTAGACCCTGAGACCTTAACACAACTGCCTCCATGATGGAAATACCATTCAGGCTATAAAACTCAGCATGGAGACAACACCACTTGCCAACACTAAAACAAAGGCCTAATCCATCAAACTCTATAGTTATGGAAAAGTCTCTAAATGTACTAACCTTGCTTATTGAATTTTCTAGTTCTTCTTTTGGCTAACTGTTCTTATTAACTGAAGTATATCAACCCAGGACATGACTTTTATGCTTAAAATCTCACCCTGAGAAAGACTCCAGACTATACTGGGATCCGGAACACCCACTGTAGTCACTGGCCCTTAATAAAGACTTTCTATTGGCTTAAAGCCGTGTCTGAGAAGCCTTCTCTGGTAAATGCCCCACAACACTATCTAATATATTCTAATCTATCTATCTATCTATCTATCTATCTATCTATCTATCTATCTATCTATCTATCTATATTGTATCTAATCTATCATCTATCTATCTATCATCTATCTATCTTCTAGCTTATCGATCATCTATCTATCTATCTATCTATCTACCATCTATCTATCTTCTATCTAATCTAACATCGATCTTCTAGCTTATCGATCATCTATCTATCTATTTTCTATCTAATCTATCTATCTTCTATCTAATCTAACATCTATCTATCTTCTAGCTTACCTATCATCTATCTATCTATCTATCTATCTTCTATCTAATCTATCATCTATCTATCTATCTATCTTCTATCTAATCTAACATCTGTCTATCTATCTTCTAGCTTATCGATCATCTATCTATCTATCTATCTATCTATCTATCTATCTATCTATCTATCTTCTTCATTCAATCCTATCTCAAAAGCTACACTCTCACTTCCGTCCTCTTTTGCTCTCAGGTCAGACTGAGCCTGTCAGTGCTTGCCTGGTTGACACCAGCTCATTCACAGACCCCCATCTGCTCCCAGTTCTGTCTTTCATTTCTGCTTAGGCAGCAGTCTTAGCTGAGCCCTGAGCTCTGAAGCTGGTGACATCTACCTGGCCCTTACTTCTTTAAGCTCAGTGACTTCCTCCTTCCAGTTGGTTTTAGGGGTTGTCTAGTGAGAAAGTTGCCTAGATAGCCACAGGCAAAGTTCTTGAGGCCTGTCTCCCCAAAGCTGCATATAGTTCCGGAGGGGCTAACTTCACTGATGGTATTATCCTGGGGTGGGGGAGGAGACAAATGGAGAGCCGGAGACCGAGAGAGTGTAGTGCTAAACAAAGAAGGTCTCATTACTTCTATGGCGGGCAAGAGATAATTGACTTTTGACATTAGACAGAAAATAGTCCCGTTTATGGCCTAAATTTATTTAACGTAAACGAATCTTAGTCTTTTCTTTTGATTTTCTCTTTGCGGTTACAAAATTTGTTTGTTTGCCCTTTGAAACCAAACAATGTCGGTTGCTTTCACCTCCATTTCCTTTGCCTGGGTAGGCATCTTATTCCCTGTGGCAGTCCTAAACATACTTTCAATAATCTTGAATGCGAACCCTGGGGCATCTATACCATATTTTATTGCTTGCTGTAATATAGTTTCTGCCGCCTCCTGAAACTTGCAAAGCAGCCTATGGCATGACAGATGTTAAGTGAGTTTCTTACCTCTGTGAAGTCACTGAGTGGCAGGTGCAACCTAAAAATTAAAATGCGTGTGGCACATATTTTTTTCAGTGGAGTTCAGAAAGGGGTGCGTGTTTTCAGTAGTGCCTGGGCTCAGGTGACGTGGGTCTGTCAGTCAACTCGCTTGGAAACAAATTATACTCTTCTAATTATAGTTTTCAGACAAGGTCACATGTAGCTCAGGCTGGCCTCAAGACTAGCCAAAATCCTTGAATTTTTGATTCTCTTGCTGCCACCTCTCCGATGCTGGGATTATAGGCCTGTGATCAGTTTTTGTTGTTGTTTTGCTTTTTAATTTTTTTTTAGACAGGGTCTTACTGTGTATCACCAGCTGGCCTTAAACTCACAGAGAGTCTCTTGCATCTGCCTCCTGAGCACTGGGATTAAAAGTATGCCTTGCCTTGTCCAGCTCCGCACCGGGTTTCTATGATGCTGAGGATGGAACCAGGGGATTTGTGAATGCCAAAGCGTTGTACCAGCCCAGCTGCACCCGCAGTTCCTTTCCCTACCTATCAAACAGACAAAATAAGCAAGTTCTTGCCCTAGCTGTGGCCATCCGAAATAGAGATAATGTACGTGTCTAAAAGTCTCAGGAATGAGAAGGAGGCTGCCTGTCCTGGGGAAGAGAGAGGGACTGAATCTCCCCATGGCTAACTCCCCCATCCCAAATATGGGCAAACTCTGGCTAAGACAAACAGCAAGTGTGAAGAAGTCTCAAAAAGGAAATGAATTGAGAAGAATGGGTGAAGGCTCCTGTACCCAGCTGCCTGGGAGGCAGGGCAAAGTGGGTGGGAGGGGGGAGGTAGCTGCCAGCACTTGAGGAGCTGCTTCTTTCTTCCCCTCAGACCTCCATGGGAGGTCTGCACTCAGGACTCTCAACTTCACATATTTTGACAGGGTGTGTGGTTCAAAGGCAAAGAACTGAGTTGTAGCCCTGTGAGAAAATTGAGCTCATTGACTTTTTTTGAGATGTGTCTGAGAGCCCACAAGATGACTTGCAGGCCTAGAAAGACTGTTTCCACTGCCTCTGGAGATGCTGCTGCTGAGTCCCTAGCCAGATTCTATTTGCCAGATTCAATTATTTATTTATGATTTTATTTTCAAGACAGGGTTTCTCTGTGTAGCTTTGGAGCCTGTCCTGGAACTTGGTCTGTAGCTCAGGCTGGCCTCGAACTCGTAGAGATCCGCCTGAACTAGACTCTAAACCCATCTAGTGCCAGCAGCATTCTTGGCTGTATTTCTGAAACACCAGCAGTGTTCAGCAGGATGGAAACAGAGTTACAATGTTAATCTAATTCTAGATAAGACAGCATCCAGGGCAGTTGAGACGACTTGGCAGTTAAGAGCATTTGTAGGCAGAACAGCGGTGGTGAACCCCTTTAATACCAGTGTTCTGAAGGCAGAGGTAGTCTCATGCCTTAGTCCCAGCACTTGGGAGGCAGAGACAGGTAGATCTCTGGGAGTTTGAGGCCAGCCTGGCCTACAGAGTGAGTTCCAGGACAGCCAGTGCTACACAGAGAAACCCTGTCTTGAAAAACCAAACAGAAGCAAAACAAAAGAACATTTGCTGTTCTTGCAGAAGACCTGAGTTCAGTTCCCAGCTCCCATGTCCTGAGGCTCACAACATCTTGTAACTCCAGCTCCAGATTATCCTACGCTCTCTTCTGGCCTCTGCTCATCTGCACATAGCCACATGCACACACACACAATTATACATGATTATAAATAAAAATACATTGTAAAAAGACAAGTTTTCAGGGTTGAGAGAAGTTGGTTCAGTCAGTAAATGCTCGCCTTCCAAGCGCAAGAACCTGAGTTCAGTCTCTAGAATCCACATAAATAACATAAAAAGCCAGGTGTAGCAGTGCATATAGTGCATATTTATAACCCTGGGGAGGAGAATACGGAGACAGGCAGAGTCCTAGGACTTGCTGACCAGCCATCCGAGCCTACTTAGTGAGAAATCAGGCTGCTGAGAAACCCCGTCTCAAAAACCAGGGTGGATGGTGTCTGAGGAAGAATTTTTGAGGTTGTTTCCTGGCCTACACATGCATTCATACAGATACACAAGTACTTCACACACACACATACATGCACACACAAGTGCACACACAAACACAGAGGGGGAGAGGGAGCAATATGGCATTCCGTGAGGAACAGAGAGCCTTGTGTGAGGACTGACCCACGCAGAGAGATGCTAGGCCAGTGAGAATACACTTGTCAGTATATCACAGCCAGTGAGAGGGCTAACTACTGCCAGCGAGCACTCTCCCTTTCCAGACAGTTCATCCTCTTAGCTAGGAGCTGTTCTCTCCTCAAGCTATCAGTGCCTTTTCCTCCTTGTTTATTTTCAGACGAGCACCCCTCTTCTTATTTCTTGGTCTCGGTCAGCCCCCACTCCTTTAACTCCCCCTTCACCCTTCTGTTCTAGCCAACTTCAGCTCTCCTCTTGAAGGAAGAGATAAAGGCAATGGCTCTCCCAGGGAGGTCAACCCCTCTACCTTCCTGATCATTACCATGTTGCTATTTTCTCTCTTATTCTCCTCAGCCTGCAAATCAAAACACAACAGAAGAATCTTCTACCACCCTGTCTCCTTCCAGCTCCACCACTGGCGCTGTTCTTTTTATAGCAGAACGTCCAGAAGACTTGTATTTCATCCCCTCATTTCTTTTTTCCCCATCTGCCTCTTGAACTCCTTTACCATACATCAAAAATTTCCCTTTCAGTGTGCCCTTCTCTTCTGTGAGTACACATGCATGTGTGCGTACTCGTGTGTGTGTGTGTGTGTGTGTGTGTGTGTGTGTGGTGTCTGTGTGTGTACAAGAGCTTACATGCATGTATGCATGCAGCGTATGTGTGTAGGAACTCCAGGGTTACAGACATGTAGCATCTGCCTTTACCTGAATTCTGGGGGGGCACACTCAGGTTCTTACACTTGTGTTTGGTAAGTTCTTTATCCATTGAGACATCTCTCTGGCTCCTATTTTTAATAGAATATATTTTCTTTATTCTTTGATAATTTCATATATAGATACTCACCCCAAATCTCCCTACCACTTCCTGAGTAGGCCCTAACATCCCCCTCTCATCCTCACATCCTTTCCTTTTTTCTGTTTTTGTAACCCGTGGAGTCCAGTGATTGCTGCCTGCTGGAATGCTGACTGATCTTGCTGGCTTGGCCTTGTGCAGGTCTGGTGCAGGCAACCTCAGCGGCAGGGAGTCCATGAGTGCACTGGCCAGGTCATTTCCAGGAGGCGTCATATTTCACAGCACTCCTCCCCATCCTCCACTCATACATTATTCCCATGGTGTTCCCGGAGCCTTGGTGGGGGTGATACTGATATGGGTGCTCTGTTTAGGGCTAAGCACTCAATCCTTCTTCCCCCCTCACCTCCCCAAGACAGGGTTTCTCTGTGTAAAAGCCCTGGCTGTCCTAGGACTCAGACCAGGCTGGCTTGGAACTCACAGAGATCCACCATCCTCTCCCTCCTGAGTGCAGGGATTAAAGGCGTGTGCCACCACCACCAGGTCCCATTTTTATTTTTATTTTAAGACAGGTTCTCTTGTAGTTCAGGCTGGCCTGGAACTTGATCTGTAGCTGAGGATGGCCTTGAACTCTTGATCCTCTTGCCTCTACCTCTCAAGTACTGGAATTTGGGCATGTGCCCCCACACCCAGCCTGAAACGCTTTGCTCCTTCCTGATACAGTCTCTTTGCTGGAGTCCCTGAGCTCTAAGGGCTGGTGGGTTCCAACATCTAGCCCTGGCCTCTTTATCTCCAAAGATACTAAACCACAAGTTGATGTCATCCAGTTTCATGACCTCAGATACTATGTATAGACACACAATTCCCTACTCTATAGCTCCCATCCTGATGTCTATAAACCCCAGACTAAGAGCCCTCTGTTTGTCATCCCCACTCAGGTGCAGAATGAACATCACAAATGAACATTTGCCAAAACAAACCCCTGCCTTCTCACTGCCTCCCTTTGTCTGAGTTCTATCATTTGTGATGGTTTTCCCTGCTTCTGTGTTGGCCTTTCTATCACAGTCTCCACTCAATAGTTGAAGTGATTTGTTTTCTTTTCTCATGTTTATGTGTGTGAGGTATGCATGTATATGTGTTTGTGTGTGCACATGCATGTGGGCACGTGAGCGTGGGTGCCTATGGAGACAGATGGTTGACATTGGGCATCTTCCTTGATTACTCGCCAGTTTATTTGATGGTATCTTTTTCTGTGTGAGTGACAGGGTTTCTCTGTAGCACCACCACCCGGCTAACGGTGTCTTTATTTACAGGGTCTCACACCGAACCTGGAGCTCATCAATTCCAGCTAGTCTGCCTAGCCAGCTTGCCCTGGGGATCCTCTGTCTCTACCTCCCCTGTAGTGAGATTGCTGTGAGCCACTATGCCTGTTAGGTGTTTACATGGGTTATGTGGCTCTGGACTCTGATCCTCACATTTTCACAGCAAGAGCTTTGCCTGCCGAGCCACCCCCAGGCCTGGAGTGATTGTCTCAGAACACAGATGCTCTGCCTGCCGCCTTTGCTTTGAGAAGAGCTTCTCAGGTTCTTATGCTCTGTCTTGAATGACTCTTCTGGCGTTGACTATAGCCTGCTTTTATCTCTATCCCTTTTTCTGGTTTTACTATATTGCCATACATTTGACCTCTTGTAGTCACCTCAGGACCTTTGTACCTGTTGCTCTGTCATAGTAGCCTCATGCTCCATAGTCACCGGAGTCAACTCCGTGTTTCACCTGTACCCTGCTCATGTTACCCCACTTTGGTGTTTTGAGACAGGGTTTCCCTATGTAGCCTTGGTTGTCCTAGAACTTAGCTCTGTAGACCAGGTTGACTTTGAATTCACTTAGCTCTGTCTGCCTCTGCCTCCCAAGTGCTGGGATTAAAGGTGTGCACTAGTCCAGTTCAGGCTCCTTAGAGATGTCTTCTTTAGCTTCCATCTCCTGAATACTAAATAGCCTCTTCCTTTCTTGTCCCCTCATTTTCATCCCTTATTCTGATACACACACACACATACACACACACACACACACACACACACACACACACACACAGAGTTTCTATAGGGTCCTGGTAGAAAATAGATGATATCCTCATTGTAGGGTAATTTTATGAATAAACTCTTTTCAAGGATATAGGCAGAATTAAGAGAACCAGTCAAGAATGGGTTTGACATCCATGGGGAAAACATATATGACAAGACCTTATGGGTCTTATCTCTTCTTGTCTGGTTCTTAGTCTACCATGCCGGCACCCTATGTCACATATCCATTTGTTTTTATTATTTATGGAGTAGGATTTTTGTTTTGGTTTTGACTTCCAGGGGACAAGATCCTCACTGGTAAACAGATAAGAACATATGCTGGTGTCCACGGCTAGTATAGTACTGTTCACAATAGCCAGGATGGGGAATCAGCCTGGATGTTCATCAACAGGCAAGTGGATAAAGAAAATGTAATTGATAAATAGGTGGTAGATTGCTATAAAATACAGATATAAATCAGACATGTGATAGATATAAGATTGAGATCCTATATATATATTATATACAATTTTATTTTAATTTGAGACAGGGTCTCCTGTAGTTCAGACTGGCGTTGAACTTCCTTTGTAACTGAGGATGACCTTGGATTTCTGAATCTCCTGCCGTGGTCCTCTTTATGGTGGGATTACAGGAGTGGATCTGAATCTCCTGCGGTGGTCTTCTTTATGGTGGGATTACAGGAGTGGACCACCGCTTCAGTTTACAGGGCATGGAACCCAAGGTTTCATGCCTGCTAGGCAAGCGCTCTACCAGCTACGCTATATCATCAGCCAAGGGAAGCTATTTGCTCAGTCAGTAAGAATTTGTCCTGCTAATGAAGACCTGAGCCCCATCCCAGCACTCACACAAAGCCTAGTGTGGCAGTGCACATCTGTAACTCACAAGCAGGTGTGGGACAGAGGCAGAAACAAGGGTTCCTGGAGCTCACTAGCCAGCCAGTGAGATGACGGGCTCTGGGCTCAGTGGGAGGAAGCTGTTTCAAGAGATGACTGGAGAAGATACCCAACAAAGACCTCTGGCCTCTACATGAATACACACATATATATGTACACACACATACACACACACACACGCACACCTAGATGGCCTTGAAGTGACCAGAAAATGGAATTAATACAGGAAAGCAGACATAGTGAAGCCATGGTAGAGAAGACTTTATCATGTGACCACTACCAGTAGCCACCTGAAAGAGGGACATTGTTCTGATCTCCGTCACCCGCTGGAGTTCCTCAGAAGACAGAGATCAGGACATCACAGGTGATGAATAAATCAAGGTTGGTCTCTGTGGGCTTTGAGCAACTTGATACAAAAGAGTAATGGAGGATACAAAGGGCGTCTGGCACACTTTCATTTTCTTGATGTTTTTAGTTAACATACAAAACATGTATTTATGTTATTTTCATACCTGTGAGTCACTGCCTTTTGCTCGCCTTCACTACTCTGGGTACCTTTCCTGGCTCCTCCCCGTTTCTGCTGTCTGCATCCTCTCTACAAACAGTTCCCTTTCTGCTTTCCTGTCGTGTGCATAGTTCTTTGTGTGTCTGTGGTGTTGCATGTGGTATATGTCTCTGTGTGTGTGCACATGTGCATACATTTGGAGGCTAGAGACTGATATTGACTGTCTTCCTCAATCAGCCTCCACCTTAGTAATTGAGATGAAGTCTCTCACTAAACCTGAGCTCACCAGTCCAGCTAGGCTGCTGGTCACTTTCCCCAGGGGATCTGCTTATCTGACTCTCCAGTGTTGTTCTCTCACACACAGCCAGACCCTGCTGTTTAAGTGGGTGTGGGATCTGAACTCCAGTCCTCGTGTTTGCAAATGCTTTACTGATCAGACTATCACTCCAGCTCAAAATATTTTAAATTCTAGATTGAGTCTGTGAAAGAAAGCATGTACTATTTTTCTTTTTGAGTCTGGGTTAATTTGCTAAACACAATGGTCTCTAATTTCATCCACTTTTCTGGAAATGACATACTTTCCTACTTCCTTATGGATGTGTATGACTGTGGACATCTATATCGATCATCTATCTAATGTGTATCTATCTAATTTATATCTTTCACCTATCTATCTATCCATCCATCTACCTACCTATCTATGATCTATCAATCATTTATCTATCAATTACATTTCCTCTATCCATTTGCCTGTTGATTCCCCATCCTGGCTATTGTGAATAGTACTATGGTAGCCATGAACACCAGTCTATGTTCTTTATCTGTTTACCAGTGAGGATCTTTCCTCTTTATTAGATTGTAAGCCCCACGGAAGTGGGAACCAAACAAAAATCCTACTCCATAAACAATAACAACGAATGAATATGTGGCATAGGGTGCATGGTAGAATAGGAACCAGGTGAGAAAAGATGAGACCCATACGATTAGAAGGCTGAGAGCACAGGGCTGAATGTCACTGAGAGGTGGGAAGGCTGGAGACTGTCTTGTGGGAGAGAGCTTATCTCATGTGCATGAGGCTATGGGTTTGATTCTCAATACCATAAAAGAGAGGAGAAATCTAATAGCCATCTTCAAGGACAAATGGTCAAAAATAGACACAAAGCCTAGCCCCGAGTAGCTTCACAAAGGAAACAGCCAAGTTCAGCATTCCACAGGACACACAAATCTGCTGAGGCTGTAAGAAGCCTCCAGCTGCAGCAACACAGGCAGAAAAATAATTGCTGTCGGGAAGCCAATGTTCTTGCATTATAATCAGGAGACACTGGAAAACAAGGAGAGCCTCCAAGAGCCCTGTAGCCGGCTGAGAAACTCCCGTGAGGAAGGAGAGCAGAGAGACGGAGTAGAACTACGGTACATTCATTGTTCCAGTATTCAGGTCTCTCTTGTCTTCTGAGTTTCGTGCTGTGGCTGTCACAACAGCTGGTGGGCAGACATTTGCCATTTCAACCTGATCATACTCAGGCTTTGTGAGTTTTTAAAGTGAATGTAATATTTTTATTCTTTGAGCATTTCATATATGCATATGATGTATTTTGATAACATTCGCTCCCCACTCCTCTCCTTAATTTGTCCTAGACCCAACTTTATATCCTTTTTTTTTTTAAATCACCAGGTCCAATTTATTCTGTCTATATGCTCCTGTGTATGTGTGGCCAATCCACTGGAGGATAGTTGACCTACTAGGGAGCCACACCCGTAAAGAAGTCTGACTCTTTCTTCCTTCAGAAGCCATCAACTCTCAGCAAGGGCTCCTCAGCGAGGGTGAGAGTTCACGCCAAGTGAGCAGTGTTGTGAAGGATCCCACGGCTGCTCTGCATTCTGGAGCACAGCCGTCCTGTCAGGCCCAGACCCTAATTACCTCTGGTGCTCCCCAACCTCTGGCTCTTACCGTCTTTCCTCCCCCTATTTTGCAATGGTCCCTGAACCTTGCAGGGATGGAGTGTGCCACGATGTCTTATTTGTAGATGAACGCTCTGTAGATTCTTATTCCCTGTTGTGAGTTTCTGCATTGTTTACAATGCACTGCATAAAGAAACATCTCTGATGAGTTCTGAAAGCTGCATTAATCTATGGGTGGAGAGATGGAAATGCAGAGGGTAGTTTGGTACTCCTTTTAGCAAAACATTAGTAGTAGGTTTATCCCTGGGGCCCATGAGCCAACCATGGGTTCTTGGCTAGATTAATACTATCAGGCATGTGTTTCCTTTAGTTAGCCCCATAATATTTATAGCACTATTTCACTCATGGGTATGTCTGGTTATTTAGCTCATAGCTAAATAACGAGGTGAGACTGTTGATGAGTTTTGCCCTTAGCAGGCCTGCATAGTACTTTTCAATACTAGGAAAGCAAACCTGGCCCGATGGCACACACCTTTAATCTAAGCACTTGAGAGGCTGGCAGAGCTAGGCAGATCTCTGTGAGTTCAAGGCCAGCCTGGTCAACAGAGTGAGTTCGAGGTTAGTCAAGGTTACATGGTGAGATCCTGTCTCAAACAAAAATAAATCGGTGCTAGAAAAGCTAGCGGCAGGGCAACAGTCTCATGTCAGTACTAACTTGACTTTTGTCACCAAACAATGGGGTGGCTTTAACAATAGGGTCCTGCTATTAGGTCCTGGTGGGCAACCAAGAGCAATGACGATACCCTGTATTGATTTGGAGGTCTCTGAAACACCCCTGAACAACATAAACCCTCAAGCCCTTCCCCATTATTCCCCATGTTTACCCTTTTGGGGAGATAGTTTCTCACTAAGTAGCTGAGGTTGATTTTGAATTTTAATTTTCTTGCCTCTACCTTCTGATTGGGAATGTGGGTTACAAGTATTCATCATCATTCTTAGTCAATTTAAAAAGAAGAAACAAAAGGGATTTATTGTGAGGCTGGGGGGTTGGCTTGGTCTGTAAAACACTTGCTGTGTAAGTGTGAGAACCTGAGTTCAATCCCCAGCACCCACGACAGAAGCTTGTGGTATGCACCTGTAATCTTAGCACTGCGGAAGGCAGAGCCAGCAGGATCCCCGGGGCTACCTGGCCAACCAGCCCAGCCAAATTGGTAGGCCCCAGGTTCAGTGAGAGACCTTGTCTAAAAAGCAAACAAGAAAACAAACAAACAAACAATAGCAAGTGGAGAGTGGGGGAGAAGACGCTTATCACTCTTTCCCAGACTCCAAACGTAGGAGCATACATAGGCATGGGCAGCCGTTCACCCACTCACACGTGCATACACACAAGAGCACGCACGCAGATTTGAGTAGATAGTGGAGTCATTTATTTGGGATGCAACATAGCAACAACTCCAAGCATGGCTGTCAGGCAAATTTCTCTCAAACGCTCTTCCAGCTCTCTCCATTTCCCACGAGACACCTTGGCTTTCCAGTGAGAACACTGGCAGCTGCTAGAGGGCTCCTCAAAGCTTCTGTTTCTAAACTGAAGGAAGTCAATATGGTCTTTCTCCCAAGTACTTGCATAGTCTTTCTTACAGGGACTCTCTCGGCATCTCCTCAAACTCTTACATCATGGCGGTCATCCAGGACCGCAGGTGGGTGACAACAGGTGGTGTGGGAAGTCCTTCTGTATATGTGTTGCTTTTATTAGTTAATGAATAAAGAAGCTGCTTTGGCTTGTGATAGGGCAGAATAGAGGTAGGTGAGGAGTGGGGGGTTGGGAGAAAGAAGGCGGAGTCAGGAGACACCATGTAGCTGCCAGAAGGAGAAGACACAAGCTGCCAGCTGGAACCTTGCCGGTAGGCCATGAGCATCGCGGTAAAATATAAAATAATAGAAACGGATTAATTTAAGATATGAAGTATCCAGAAATAAGCTTAAGCTATTTGTCAAACATTATCGCAAATAATATAGTTTCTGTGTGATTATGTTGGGTCAGGACGTCCGGGAACGAACAAGCAGCCTCCAACAACAAACAGGTGCGTAGGTCATCTGCTTCCCTTTGATCCTTTGCACATTATTGGTGCCGGTGCATCTTTGAGTGTGTTGGTACACTTGTGTGTGTGTGTGTATACGTGTACTCATAGCTGGGTGTGTACTAGTGAAGACGTATGAAGATCAGAGGAAAACCTCAGAAGTTGCCCACGTTTTGTCTGAGACAGGGTTTCTTCTTGGTCAAGAACTTCAAGGAGGTGAGGATAAGCAGCCAATGAGGTAGAACTGCAAGCGTGGACCAGGATGCTTGGCTGCTTTAAATGAGTTGTCAGGGTGGAGCTCACATCCGAACACTTGCAAGACAAATGCTTTATCAGCTGAGTTTGTCTCCCTCACCCCAATTTATGCTTCTAGACTCTAGAGTTAGGGAAGGCACTCAGATGCCATCATGCAGACCTTCCAAACTCAGCAGACTGAATTTGCCACCCACCGCTGATGGACAGATGTACAGAGGCAGGACAGCTCTGACCTAGGGTGCCTGTTTTCCAGATGCTGCACACTGCTCAGATGCAAGCTGGGTTGCACTGTAGCTGGGACCGGGAATAGAGCAAGATGCCTCATCTCGAGTTTCCCCTTGGAAGAGCCATAGCCTGCCGTAGTATCATCACGGAGGTAGAAGACATGTGGCAGGAAAGGGTCACTATGTGTGTAAGAAGGAACAGGCTGGAAAAGTCTCTGGGAACATGTGAGTAGCAGGGGTACAAGGTGCAGTTTCTGGGGATGGAGATACAGCCCAGCGGGTAGCATGTTTGCCTAGCGTGCATCAATCAAGTCCTGTGTTTGATCCCTAGCACACTGTTTAAACTAGCTTGCAATTCCAGTACTTGACAGGTAGAAGCAGGAGGATTGGAAGTTCAAGGTCAATTTTGATTACTTAGTTTGAGGCCAGTCTGACTGCATAAGACACTGACTCAGGAAAAAAAAATTCTCTTCTTCCTACCACCATGAGGTTAGCCTTGGATTAGGAATGGAGCCACTGCTAAACACTAAATCTCTGACATTCTGGTCATAGACTTACTGGGCCCCTGACAGGGAGAGAAATGCCGGTTGTTTATAAGACACCACATCTCTATGGTTTGAGTGTGGCTTGCTGCCACCAAACTCAGGTGGCATGGCTGTTAAGGGGTTGCTAGTTTTTAAGAGGGAAGGTAACCAGGTTGGGTGAGTTGATGCTTAATTTCGTTTATTTACACAGGGTTTCATGTACCCCAGGCTGGTCTCAAACTTGCTCTATAGCCAAGGATGACTCCTGATCCTCCTGCTTCTATCTCCTGAGTGCTGGAAGGACAGGCACATGCCTGGTTTATGTGCTGTACTTGACTTTAAGAGACTGAATTAGTCACTAGAAGCCAGACTGTGATAAAGTGCCTTTGGTTTCCTATTGCTGCCTGTCACAGGTGCCCCGTTTGCCCCTCCCATGTGTTAAAGATTATCCTTATGGGAAAGTAGGTAGATGGCAGCACCTTCCCAGCCTCCAGAACACAGTCAAACAAGCCCCACTCTCAGGTATTCCTCAACAGTGACAGAGATTAGATTGAGATATCGTCTACAGTATTTGGTCATCTATGTATCGTCCACTGAATGAGACAGAGACATGTCATTGTCTACATCAGTGGTTCTCAGTCATGACCTCTTGGGGGTCAAACAGCGCTTTTACAGGGGTCACCTAAGACCATTGAAATGCACAGATATTGCATTATGATTAATAATAGTAGAAAATTACAGTTATAAAGTAACAATGAAAATATTTTTTTATGGTTGGGGGTCATCACAACATGAGGAACTGTTTTACAGGGTTGTAGCATTGGGAAGGTTGAGAACCACTACACTAGATGCACATGGGCTAGGCAGAGAGCCACAGACTGGTGAGTTCAGGGGAGCCACGTCCCCTTAAGATAGAATGCTTCTTCTTTTCTTTTTTCTTTCTTTTTCCTTTTCTCCTTCCTTCCTTCCTTCCTTCCTTCCTTCCTTCCTTCCTTCCTTCCTTCCTTCCTTCCTTCCTTCCTTGCTTCTTTTGGTTTTTCAATACAGACACAATGCTTTATTCTCCTAACAGCAGTGGCTGTTCCAAATTCGGCCTGGGAGACATGCTCTCACTAGGTTTCAGTTAACTCTTTTGATCTGTTCGGGAATGGCAGAGGCAGCTGGACAGGCACTCAGCAGATTGAGTTGGTTGTGAGAAATTCCAGACTCTGCCCTGCACACAACCGCTTAGCACAGCCCAGCAGCTTTGGACAGGGGAAAACAATAATAACAACATCCAAACATCGCCAAGTCCTTTGTGTTTGAGCTTCTCCTCTGCTCATGGTCCAACTCGGCGCCCACTGGAATGTGGCACTCGAGGGCAGTTCTTTGAGTTTCTACTTTTGTTCAAAGTTCCTTTGAAGCCAGACTGAGCTTCAGCCAGGCCAGGTTATTGGGCAGGTTGTTGCTTGATCTCCATTCATGTTTTTTTTTTTTCAGGCTGGACTCGAGCCATCTTTGTAGTGAAGAGTGACTTCTGATCCTCCTGACCCTAACTCCCCAGTGCCAGGGTTACAGGCCTGGGCCAACATTCTTGGTTTATAGAGCGCTTGACCCTAATAATCTGTGCACACTAGGTGAGCACTCTACCGAGTGAGCTTTGTCCCCAGCCCTTTTCCATTCGTATTCACGAAGACTGCTTACAAAGAAAGCCCAGGGATGGACAGACAGCCCAGCATGTGAAGTGCTTGCCCTGAAAGCAGGAAGACACCATTCAGTTTCCAGCAGCCACGTTCTCAGGGGTGGGGAGACAGACGCAGACGGTTCCTTAGGGCTGGCTGCTCAGTCACATTAGCCGACTTAGCAAGTTTCAATCTCCAGTGAGAGACCCTGTGTGAAACAGACAAGGTGGAAGGTGTCTGGAGGGCACACCCAAGTGTGGAAACTTCTGGCTTGTTCACACATGTGCACCCACTACATACACAACTTCACAGACACACTGAGAAGAAAGAATAAAAGAAAGGATGGATGAGAAAAGGAAGGAAGGAGGGAAGGAAGAGCGGCTGTAGAGGCCTTCAGACATCTAGGTGACCCAAAGGTTGCCCCTGTTACGCTTTACTAATTCCTTTCAGCCATCTTCCTCCTTCTCTCCTTCCCCCTTTCTGTTCTTTTTGCCTGCATATTCTATCTCAGTTTGGATGCTGCCATTCTTCTAGGTGTTATTCATTTAGACAGCCCCTCATCTTTCCCAGCTGCTGATTTCAGATGCAGAATGGGAAGATTAAAAAAAAAAAAAAACAAACAACAAAAAACCCAAATTACTACGAGGACAAAAAAATGTCCCAGCAACATTTGAATGGAGAGACCCACAATTTACTCAGCTCCAGCCTGCCACACGTCTGGCTTATAATTAAAGGAGTAAGAAGTGTGTGTTGCTCACCCGCCCCCTCATTCGGACTCTGTTTTTCCTTTTTGTAAAAGCATCCGAATCCTGTCTTTGGAGTGATCTTGCATTATTTCGCTGGCATGGCCACAGTAGCCACCTACATGGGGACTGCTGAGGGAAGCCAGCCATCCCCTGCCAGAGAAAATGCATTCCGGAGCCTGACATCTGGGTTCTGCAGCTGGAAGGAGGGAGGAAACCACAAAGCACCAGTCCCTGGTGTCATCAAAGGCAGTTGATGGTGCCAAGTGAGAATGGAAACTGCACATAGAGCAGATGCCATCTCTAGCATTAGATGGATAATGCAGCTATTTAGGAAAAACAAAGATGTGCTTAGAGTTTGATCATCCATGGTACGTGCAGTGAAAACATTCAGAGCTTTCAGTGTGACAAGGACGGGCCCCATGCTTGTCCCCAAGTGCTTCGGCTTCTTTAGATTTTATTATTTATTTAATTGCATCAATTAATGTGTATGTGTGTGCACAAGTAATTATATGCATTCTTGTGTGTGTGTTTGTACGTGCAGAGGCCAGAGGTCTGTTTCTATGTTCTCCACCTTATTTTTTTTAAAGATTTATTTCATTTTTAATTGTGTATACGTGTGTGTGCATGTGTGTGTGTGTGTTTGTGTGTGTGTAAATGAGCACACATGAGTGCAGGTGCTAGAGGAGGTCAGACTTGGATACTTGGAGCTGGAGTTACAGGAGCTGTGAGTCATCCAGTGTGGGTGCTGGGAACTAAACTCAGGTCTTCTGGGAGAGCAGCAAGCACTTTTAACCACTCAGGCATCTTCCCAGCTCCCTCCACCTAGTTTGTAAGGTAGAGTTTCGCACTGCACCTGGAGTTCATTGATTTGGCTACTGTCTCTGCTCCCTGAGTCCCAGGAATCCCCTTATCTCAGCCTCCTCAACTCTGGGATTTCAAGCATACACCAATACGCCCCACTTTTTTATGTGGGTGCTGGTGATGGTGGGCAAGCATTTTCATACTGAACGATCTCTCCAGCACCCAAACAGTCCACATTCCTTTCTGTGACTCTACAGAGGAAGGTGGAGGAAGTCAGGTTACTTCTCCCTTTGTGGAAACTGGAGGGGGAAATGGCTTGAAATGAAATATATGCTACGTGGACATTTAAGATTTTCAGGTTCATGCCATCTTTCATGTAAACAGCATCTGGAGTGCTTTGTGTGATGGACAAGAGAATATGAAAGCAAGAAAGCACACCCAGTTATCTACAAGCCACAATCCATCACAAAGAATTAGCTCATTGTGGGGAGAGGAAGAGGGAGGAGGAAGAGGGGTGGAAAAGGAAATTGAAAATGCTAATGAGCGTGAAAGCACCTTGGCCCCCTTTCCCTTTTTTTCCTTACTCAGATCTTCTCAAGATTAGGGTTCTGCAGTGCAGGCAGCATAAGCACTCACGTTGGAAGCACTCAGAGAATCCAGGCTTTATGCAGGAAGTATGGGTTAAATACCAGCTTCAAGGCCTGAAACAATGGTGCACAAAAGAACTCTTATCTTTTGCTCTTTGCAAAGCCCCAAGCCCACAGTCAGGAGAAAGGGTTTTTCTTTTTTCTTTTCTGTCAAAGTGTCTTTTCTTTGGGGAAGTCTGGAAAATATAGGATTCCTCTCATCTAAAAGGTGATTTGAGGGCTGCAGATGTGGCTTAGTTAATAGAGTTTGCCTAGCATGCACGATGCCCTGGGTTTGATCTCCAGGATCACATAGTCCAAGAATAGGGCTATAGACTTCTAATCCCAGCACTCTGGAGGTAGAAGTAAGACTATCAGAAGTTCAAGACTATCCTCGACTATTTAATGAATCTGATGCGAGCTTGGGCTACATGAAACCCTGGCTCTTCTCACCCTTTCCCAAGATAAAAGAGATGACTTGGGCTGAAGAGATAACTCAGCGATTGAGAGCTTGCTTTTTCTTGCAAAGGACTGGAGTTTGGTTCTCAGAAAACACACACACGCATGCATGCGCATGCACACACACATGCACACTCACACACATGCACGCACGAATGCATGCATGTACACACAATACACACACGTACACACACATGCACACACACACCATACACATGCACACACGCACACATGTGCATGCACACACCAATAACAATAACAAATAGCAGGCTGCTCACAGCTGCCTTTAACCCCAGTTCCAGAGAATCTCATGCCCTCTTCTCTGCAAGTACATGCATGTGTGTGGTACACATAGCAGGCATACACACAAACACACACAAAATGAAAAATAAGTAAACATTTTTTTTCTTTAAAAGAGATGGCTTAATAATGGGAATATCATGTTTCTGTTGGACACGTTTAAGAATTTTGGGTTTGAGGGGCACCAGGGAGATGGTTTAGTGATAAAGCTTTTGCCACACAAATGTAAGGACCTGAGTTTGTGTCCTCAGAACTCACACACAAGCAGATGTGGTAGTATGTGACTATAATCCCAGTGCTCCTATGGTGAGATGGAAGACAGAGACAGGGGAGTCCCCAGAACTTCACAGAGCAGCTAGCCCGGTATGCACAGTGATGGACAATAACAGGGACAGCCTCTCTCAAGGTGGGTGGAGTACAAAGACCTGCACCCAAGGCTGTCCTCTGACCTCTACATTTGCAGCACGGTGTGTGTATACTTGCACTCACACATCAGCCAGCTCCCAATTACACGACATGAAGACTTATTAATTATGGAAACTTGGCCAATAGCTTAAGCTTGTTTTTAATTAGCTCTTATAACTTAAATGAACCCATTTCTATTAATTTACTTTCTGCCTCATGGCTTTGTTACCTCATCTGTGTAGTGTCCATCCTACTCGCTCTGCATCCCTGGTGTCTCCTCCCTTCTTCCCAGGGTCCTATGTGCCTGAAAATCCTGCCTAACTATTGGCTATTTAGCTTTTTATTAAACCAATCAGAATGACATATTTTCATAGTGTGCAAAAAGATTATTCCACCACACTCGTGAGCACAGACGTACAGATGGTTTTTCTAAAGCTCCCTTTATAGAAAGTTGTGTTTGCTGATAATTATAGGAAGACATAGCTTGAACTTGACTGTAACCATAACCTAGACCTTCTGGGTGCCGAACTATATACCTCCTCCACGGAAGCTCCAGAAATTTTACTATCAGGTGCCGAGAGGAGGATATTTGCTAGGATGGTAGTAGCTGAGGGACTTAGCTTGGAGCCATGTTTATGCATTAAGCACACTGTTGTCATTTAGATTGTCCAGTTGTTTGCAGTGTTTTAATGAACCTGTTAGAACTGTAGTCCTTTAACTCCCCAACATTATATAAATCTTGGGAGTCAAAATTTCTCTCTGCATCTCTGTCTTTCTGCGTCTCTGTATCTCTGTCTCCCTCCTCTGTGTGTGTGTGTGTGTATGTGCATGTATTTGTGTGTTTGCATGTATATGTGCAAGTGTATGTGTGGATGTGCCTGCATATGTGTGTGTAGGTGTGTGTGTGTGTATGTGCCAGCGTATGTATGTGAATGCGCCTGCATATGTATGTGTGTAGGTGTGACTGTGTGCATGTGTAGGTGTGGATGTGCCTACATGTGTGAATATGACGGCATGTGTGGAAGCCGGAGGATGATGTTGGATGCCTTCCTCTAACGATCTCCACTGTACTTTCTTTTTTTTTTTCCCATCCTCTTCTCCACTTTATTATAAAACATCACATACTCAAAGCCCAGGCCTTCCTCGAAGCTTCTGCTGAACTGTTGGGCTTTTGACATTTGTTCTTCATTCATAAACCTGGGGTCAACAAAACGGGTTTGGAAGTCTTTAAGGGTTTGAGTAGGATTTTGTCTGTATGAAGGCAAACGTTTCCAGGAGCCATCTTCACACTTCTTCATGAACTGGTCAAAAAGGAGTCTTAGGTCTTTGCTCCAGCTGGGGTTTGGGAGACCATAGTCCTTGGGAATGACTTTCTCGGAGGAAAATAACCTCCACACTGCTCCGGGCCTCCTCGCAGGCGGGACACCAAGAGCGCGCAGGCGCGTAGCGCAGCTTCTTAGCATCGCTCAGGCCGAGGGCAGGACGCCTGTGTCCTCTCATCCAGAAAGAGCCGCATTACCACACGCGCCGACACGCCGGCTCCGGACTCTTCCACTGTACTTTCTGAAGTAAGCTCTCTCACTTAACCTGAAGCTCCCTGATTTGGCCAGACAAGCTGACAAGGGAACCCTGGGGAATCCTGCCTGTCTTCACTTCCCCAGTGCAGGTGAGATCACACTTACACTGGTGGGGGATTCTGCACTCAGTTCCTCATGCCTGAGCAGCGAGTAATTTACACACTGAGCCACTTCTCAGCCTGAACCCCTGCTTCTTTTTTTAAAAAAACTTTATTTATTTATAGAACAATCTTATTTTACATACCAATCCCAGTTCCCTTCCCTCCCAACCTCCCACTCCTCCCACTATCCCCCCACATCCACTCCTCAGAGAGGGTGAGGCTTCCCGTGGGGAGTCAACAAAGTCTGTCACATCACTTGAGTCAGGACCAAGGCTCTCCCCACTGTATCTAAACTGAGCAAGGTATCTCTCCTTTGGGAATGGGCTCCCAAGAGCCAGTCCATGCATTTGGGATAAATACTGGTTCCACTGCTAGTGATACTACCCATGCCACACACCTGTCACCCACATTCAGAAGGCCTAGTTTGGTCTTATGCTGTTTCCTCAGCTGTCAGTCCAGGGTTAGTGAGCTCCCACTAGCTCAGGTCAGCTTTTTCTGTGGGTATCCCCATCATGGTCTTGACCTGTTTGTTCATACTATAGCTCCTTCCTCTCTATGACAGGACTCCAGAAGTTTGGTTCAGTGCTTAGCTGTGGATCTCTGCATCTGCTTCCATCAGTTACTGGATGAAGGTTCAATGATGACAATTAAGGTAGTCATCAATATATATCTGTGTGTACTGTCATGGGCTTATGTGCACTGTGCATGTCCATGTGTATACATGCATGGGTTTATATGAACTGTCCATGTCCATGTGTGTACCTGCATGAGTTTATGTGCACCATGCATGGGTTTATATGAACTCTGCATGTTTGTGTGTGCACCTGCATGGGTTTATGTGTACCATGCATGTCTGTGTGTTTACCTACCTAGATTTATGTGCACCATGCATGTTCAAGTGCTCACAGACCATAAAAAGGCATTGGACTCTCCAAAATTGTGTGTTACAAACCAAACCGTGTTCTTCCCAAGAGAGTAAGTGCTTTGAGTGCCATCTCCAAAGCCTGAGCGCATGCTGCTTGGTACCAGCACTTGGAGCAGGGCCTTCTTTGTTATTTGGAGCTACTGGTGTTGTGAAGCTTCAGTGGCCTTGCTTTCACTAAGTGCTAGGAGACAAGTGATCGTGATAGGAAAAAAAAAATCACCGTGCTTCCCAATGCCCTTGCTTGAGAGCTGTTGGATCTGCTTCAACCCTTAGACAGGTGCTGAATTTTTAGAGTTCAGTGGAATCTGTAATTTCAGCACCCTATTAAGCTCTGCTTACAGTACTCCTGGGCTATTCTAGCCTATTGAATCTTCTACATTCTTCCCTACAAACAGTTCCAAAGGCCTGTGAGTCCCATGGTCAGGTTTATCCCAGCAATAACTCTACTCCTGGTACTATTTTCTATATTATCTGCTCTTCTCAATTCTGTGATCATATACCTGATGAGAAGAAGCTTAAAGGGATTAATATTTATTTATTTGTTTCTTTGTTTATTGTTTGTTTTTGAGACAGGGTTTCTCTGTAGCTTTGGAGCCTGTACTGAAGCTCACTCTGTAGACCAGGCTGGCCTTGAACTCATGGAGATACACCTCTCTCTGACTACTGAGTGCTGGGATTAAAGGTGTGCTCCACCACTCCGAGGCTGCTTCCCAGTTTCCTATAAAAGCACTGGACAACTGCTGGAGAAGCCTCTGCTTAGCCTCCCTGTGAGAGGAGCTCTCTTGGCCTGTTGAGCTGCCTATAATAAGCTGTGCAGAGAGCTGCAGGGATTCAGCTTTTATGAGTTTTCAGTCAGTCTGGGTAGACATTTCAGGACTACAGCTGCCTTCTCATCATCCCTACACCTGTAATTAACCCCTCACACATACTCCTGTTATTAACCTCAAGGAAAACTCATTGCTTCACCGAGCTGGGCTCTGGTGAAACCATTTGATCTGTCATGGGTTCCCTATCTGGGGATAAGTAGGTGCGCATGTTAGTCTCTCCAGAAAATGTCTCCTACAACACTTCAAAAACTGCACTTCAAGTTGGGAATTGAATATTCATACATGAGTATGTGTGGATCAAACCATAGCATGTATGGATTCACTTATGTGAGCTATGTGAGGTAGTCAAATTTATAGAAACAGAAAATAGGAAGGTGGTTTCCAGGGACCGAGGAGAAGAGGAAAAAGGTGAGTCATTGTTTAATGAGGGTGGAGTTTCAGATTTTCAAGATGAGAAAGCTCTAGAAATCCTACCATAGGCTCAAGTCTATTGGACTATAGATATATTTTAAAATGGTTGTGATGGTGTTTTACAGACTTTGTACTGAAATGAAAAGAAAGCGTGGTGGAAACAAAGGTGTTTGCTGTGGTTTGGACATGGTTAGTCCAACATGGCTTTATGTCCTGGAACTTGATTCTCAGTGTGGTGGAGTTGGTAGAACCTTTGAAGATCTGGGAAGCGATGTTTAGATGATTGGGATTCACTGCCCTGAGAGTGGACTGTTGTGGTAGAGCAAACCTGACCCCTCGGTGGCTTCCTGGCCTCCTGTTCTGCCATGTAATCTCTCTTTCTTGCCATGATGTCACCCACTATGGTGTGATTCAGCCAAGGAGACTTTCATCAGAGCCTGAATCAATGAAAGTACCTAATCTTGGATATTTAGTTTCCCAAATTGCAAGTTAAATAAACCTCTCTCTCTCTCTCTCTCTCTCTCTCTGTGTGTGTGTGTGTGTGTGTGTGTGTGAGAGAGAGAGAGAGAGAGAGAGAGAGAGACAGACAGACAGACAGACAGAGTCTACTGTGGTTTTAAAGACCACATCTCTCACTGATCTGGAACTTAACAAGTAGAGTGTGTTTGCCCATGAGCCCCAGGGATCTGCCTGTCTCTGCTTCCTCATGCTATAATTATAAACACAGTCCACCACATACGGCTTAAAAAAAAAAACCATGGGTTCCTCAAGCTTGCCAGGCAAGCACTCCACTGACTGTGCCATCTGCTTATCTCCCAGACCTACCTCTCTGTCCCTGAAGCAGAATGCCTACCAGCTGTAGCTTTTATCCATGTGCACTGGAGCTAAGTGCAGAGCCTGCCTCAGGCTCCCACTTTGCCATTCCACTTGGACACCTCTGTGTCGTCGAGATGTTCAGAACTGGCCTCCTAGAGTTTATTATCCCTTGTGCGACTTCTCTACCTACCTTGTCACTATCAATTTCTAACCACTGCATTCTCAGTTTGGGACCTGACTCATCTTCTCCTGTCACACCCTCTTCTAAATAGTCACTGAATCCTCTTTCATCTTAATCTGTGAGAACTCTTGAGTTCATTCTTAGAGCTCCCCCCCCCACCTCCTGGCCTCCCTTATAACCTGGGGTCTGATATACAACTTTGAAAAAAATTACAGCATGTGTATATGTATGTGTATATACATACACAGATGTCTATATATGTATGTCTGCATGTGTATATGTGGGCATGCCTGTGCTATAGTGCATAGAGGTCAGAGAACAATCTAAAGTAGTTGGCTCTCTCCTTCCACCAAGTGGGTTCTGGTGTTCAAACTGAGGTTTCAGGCTTGGTGGTAATTACTTTCACCTGATAAGCTACCTCACTGGCCTCACAGATGAATTTTTGTGGGAACCATCTATCTGCTACCCTGGGCCAGGTATCAATCCAGGAATTAGGGAAGATGTAATCTACCATCCTTTTTGTTATTATAATGAAATACTAGAGACAGGCTAACACTGTAAGGAGACAAGGCTTCTGAATCTTCTTGTTTCAGGGGCTCAAAAGTGTGTCACTTGTATCAGCTTGTCGCTGGTGGGGGGTCTCTGGTATCAGCTCAGCTCTGGAGAGGGCTCTCTGGTACCAGTCTAGTTCTGTGAGGGCTCGCTTGGCTGTGTTTCATTGTGGTAAGTAGCACCAAAAGGAGCATGATGTGGAAACAGGTAGACCCCTCATGAGACAGGAAGTCAGAGAGCTTGGTGATCAGGCTTCGGTGTTTAGAACTACCTTTTGTTGAGAATGGGTAGTGAGTAGCGTGAGCATTTCTGTAGCCTGGGCTGGGCTGCAGCTGGGTTGGCATGGTAGTGCATGCTAGAAGACGGAGGAGCTCAACACTATCCTCAGTTGCAGAGGGTGCTTTTAAGGTCAAGTTGGGATTAAAAGAAAAGAAAAGAAAAAGTGAAGGAAAGAGAGGAAAAAAGACCTGAAGATGGCCCAGCTGGTAGAAGGTGCTTGTTGTCAAGCCTGACAACCTGAGTTTGATTCTAGGAACCCACATGGTAGAAGGAGAGAGTTGACTCCCAAAAGTTGTTCATGAGTGTAAGAAGCACACACACACACACACACACACACACACACACACACACACACATCCCCACAAAATAATGTTTTAAAAAACAGCAAACAAACAAACAACAACCCACCCAAATCTCTGAAAGACACTATCCCTCTAGAGCAGAACAGTTGGTCCCCAGTCTGCTATGAAAGTTGCTCTGGGCTTTTTGTTTGTTTGTTTACTGTTGTTTGGGGAACACTTTTCCTCATCACTTTATTGAATACATGTTCAAATACACGGAAAGGTGAAAAGCCTTGTACCATGAGCACTAACACACAAACTACCCACTTCCTTCAACAGACACTTACAGCGATTGTTCCATCATGGGTTTCCCCATCCATAGATTTCAGGTCACTGGTATAATCCACTATGTTGAGGCACCCACTTCATGGTCTTTTTGCTGTTGTTGAGACAAAGTCTTATATAGGCTGAGACTGACTTTGAACTGTGTAGGAGAGAATGACCTTGGATCTCTGTCTTGCCTCTATCTCCTGAATGCTGAGGTTTCAGATGTTCACTGCCACATCTGGTTTTATGTCATGCTGGGGTTTTGGACACCAAATGATCTTGTACGCTCCCAGGGAGAAGCATCTGGGGGAATGTCTTTCCTGCAAAGTGGAGTGAAGGGCATCCCTGGCCCAGGTAGCGCTTCTGCGCTTCTGCTCTCCTCACTGGTGGCTGTGTTTGAAGCTCGCGGTGAACATCACCTCTTCCCCTTTGTAGCCCTGTCGGAGGGCCCTGTGTACCCCTTTGACAGCTCACTCCCTGAAGCCAGGGAGAATTGGGCCATTGTTTCACGGGTTTCCTTTAGGCTGGTCTGAGGAGTGTGAAAGAACCCATTTAAAGGGGTCTGATGAATAAGGACAAAATAAAGATCAAACTCAGGCACAATCAAAAGCCAGTTGTTAGCAGACAAGCTGTGCTTCAAAAGCCTTTATCGGGAGCAAGGGAGACTTATCTGGAAGCACTCTGTTGAGAAAGTGGGAGGGTCTGGGAACATTCATTTGAAGTTCTAAGCAGACCCCGGCTGGCCTGGCAGCTGCAGCTTGGACCTATCAGTCAGACTCTGGGAGTTAAGTGGGCAGCTCTGGCAGACACGAGCCTGTAGAAAAGAACTAGTCACCCAGTAGTAGGTAATGTTTATTGGAGACCTCCAGACCCTCTTGTCTTTTTATCCCCTCCCAGGACGGACGGACGGACGGACGGACGGACGGACACACACACACACACACACACACACACACACACACACAAAGTAAGGGAATCTCTCACCTTAATCTGGATCTCTGCTACCAGAAGCTTGAGCCTTCCTGGTGTCATAGGAACCACGCACAGTCGGTTCTCAGATGATGAACTCATCCTAGAGGCAGAGACTCCCGTAAGCCTCCACCATCGAGGCTTTTTATTGCCTCCAAGGCTCGTTCTCTAATGTCTGCTGTTGGTGATGATAGGTGATATTTAGGACTAGACTATCATATGCCAGGCTGGCAATGTGTTCTTTTTTGATCCTCACCACACCCTACAGTCTTATTATCCCCAGTTAACACATGTAGGAGCTGACATCCTGAGAGGCTGGTGTAATTCACTTAAGACCTTCCAGCAAATATGCAGAACGACAGGGAATCGAACCCCTCGTGGCTTGCTACGTCTGAAACCTGGGCTCTGAGTCATTTATCTTCCTGCACTTGCTATAAATCCTGAGGACCGTGTCACCTTTTCCTTAGGAGACGGGAACTGAGGAACTGGAGATGTAATTCTGTTGATAGTGTGCTTGCCCTGCACACGGTCCTGGGTTTGATCTGAGGCATTGCATAATCTGGATTTGGCCGTACATCACTGTAATCCCAGCAGGTGGGAAGTGGAGGAGAAAGATCAGAAGTTCAAGGTCAGGCTGGAAATGTAGTTCAGTAGCTAAAGCACTTGTCTTGCAAGCATGAGGGCTGACTGGAGTTTGGATACTCAGAATCCTCGTAGAAGCCGTAAAAGCTGGGCAGGCGAGGCAGAGGACGGGCAAGCCAGACCTCCGGGTTCGGGGAAAGACTGTACCTCAATAAATAAAGTTAAGATTGACTGAGGGAGACACCAGAAATCAACTTCAGCCCTCTCCAAGCACAGGCACACGTATGTGTATAAATCCCCACATGTGTGCAACCACATGCACATATGTATACCAATACACAGGCAGAAACATAAACCAAAGTTCGAGGCTTTCTATCCTTGGCTACACAGTGATTCCAAAGGCAACCTGGACTGCATGAGACTTTGTTTCTAAAGAGGATGGGAATGAAGTATTTTTGCTTCAGATTTCAGTCCTAGATAGAAAGACAGAGACACATGGAATGGCCCACCTAGAAGTGTTTATAGAACTGGCCATAAGGGAAGGTTTCTTTTATTATTATTATTATTATTACATTAATTTATGTCAGAAGACAACCAGCAAGAGTTGGTTCACTTCCCCCACCACGTGGATCCTGGTGATGGAACTTTGGTTGTCAGGCTTGGCGGCAAGCACCTACAGCCCTGAGCCTGAGCTCTTTTCTTATTATAAAACAAAAGCTTGAGTAAACACCAGCATATTTAAAGATGGGAGGATGGTGGTGGCAGGAACCTGGGAGTCAGCGTTACCCAGGGACAATCCGAGTGGGCCCATGACATGATCCCTGTCGTACTCAAGTGTGTTACAATGCTCTAAGAGCAGACACAGGTCATTCCCATCATGACGGATGGTGCGTAAGCAAAACTTCCCTGAGAGGCCACAGACACTTCGGTTCGTAGAGCGCCTTGCACATATGAGGACTTGAGTTCTGCCCCTAGAATCCATGTAAAAAAGCTGGCATGGTTTGTGTTTATAATTCCATTGCTGACAGCAGGGATGAGAATCCCTGGAGCTTGCTGGGAAATCAACCAGGCAATGCTCCAGGCCAGAGAGAGCCTGTCTCAGAAAACAAGGTGAACCACACATGAAGAAACAAACCCGAAGCTAACACAAACACACATACACATACACACAAGCACAGATGTATGCACATATGCACACACACACATAGAGGCATACACTCATGCACACACACTTTCCAGGACCCAAGCTCTCTGGCAGTGATTAGACTGTTGTTCTCCATAGCAAATCTCCCTGTAGGGGTCACCTCTGCTTTTGTCTTCATCTTTTTATGCCCCTTTCCATCCTCCATTGGGCTTTTCCCACCTACTGAATTCTCTTCTTTTGCAGCGTCCCTTATCCTCCGAGTCCTCTTGACCTTGCTGAATGCTGCAGTCACACTAACCTGCTTCAGACTCTTGTCTGAGCCTCCTGAGAACATGGCAGTCTCCTAGACAACCGTCTCCCCTTCACAGGATTCTTCGTCCCGGACTTTGTCCTCAGACTTGCTTCCCCAGCTCCCTGCATTTTCTTCACAGATGACGCAGCATCTCGAATGGAGATGCACAGCGCTTGTCTCTTGGATTTGAAGGTCTCTGAAGGCTTTGCACCGGATCTTGGAGAAAAATCCCAATTTCCTGTTACAGCTTTCAAGGCTCTGCATGAGTGATCACTGGCCTAGCTCCTTCTCCCTCTTTCTGGGATAGTTTTATTTTTAAACAAGTTGTCTATTAGTGAATTGATAACTAACCATTTCAATCAACCAAATTTCAAATCTAGTAATAACTTCCCCCCCACCCGTAAACAAGGTCTCACTATGTATCTCTGGCTGTCCTGGAACTCACTATGCAGACCAGGTTTGCCTCAAACTCACAGAGATCCACCCACCTCTGTCTCCCTGGTGCTGAGACTAAATATGTGCACCACCATGCCCTGCAAAATCTAATAATTAACTTTAAAAAAGGTTTATTTATTTGTGTGTGTGTGCATGCACCATACACATGCATGCAATTGGCCGTATTGACCAAAAGAAGGCACTGAATTCCTTGGAAGTGATGTTACAGATGGCAAGCCACCCTGTGTGGTGTTGGGAACTGAACTTGGATCCTCTAGAAGAGCAGCAAACCCCTTTAACGGCTGAGCCATCTCTTCAGTCCCTAACTAATTAATTTCTTAAAATCTCTGCCCCATGGACAGGCTGTTTGCGGCTCACAGCTTTGCACTGGACTGCTTACTTCCAGATCCCTGTCATCACTTAGGTCTCAAGTTAAGCATCACTTCTACAGAAGAGTGGTCTTGGTTCTCATCCTGCGCTTGTGTTTATTTTGTCCTATCTTATCTCTCCCCATTTGTGGATGTTTCTGTGTTCTCCTCAGGTCTGGGAGCCAAGGCATCTGTCTCTTTGGCTTACTACTCTGTCCTCAGTACTTAGCAAAGTATTTGGGATTAAATAGGGGCTCGGAGAAAACTTTTATTGTGTGTGTGTGTGTATGTGCATAAGTGTGTGTAGAAGTCAGAGGCTACCCTCGAGTGTCTTCTTCAGTTCTTCTTCATCTTTAATATATATAAACAATAATTAATATATATTAAATATGATATACATTGTTTGTTTTTAGGCAGGGCACACTGGTGCATGTGTCCCAGCGCATGTGTGTGGAGATCTGAGGAGAACTTGAGGGAGCTGGTTCTTCCCTTCCACACATAGGTTCTAGGAATTGAACTCAAGTCATTAGGCTTTTCAGTAAGTCCATTTTTATCCATACAGGCATCTTGCTCCCCCCTCCATCTTGTTTATTTGAGCCAGAGTCTCTAACTTTTACCTGGAACTCCTTGATTCCACTAGACTGGGTGGTCAGCGAGCCCAGGTGGTCCCCACCTTAGTCTTCTCAGCACCGAGACTGCAGGTAAGCAGGCAATACCACATCCGGCTTTTTTATGTGGGTCCTAGAGATTAGACGCAGGTCCTCACGCCTGTATGGAACGCCTTTGCTGGCTGAGCCATCTCCAGCGCATGCTCAGTTAAAACTTCCTGACTGACAAATCCAGCTAGGAATGAAAGTGGAGATATTGGAACCCTACGTGGCTTTCCTGAGAGCCAGTCTCATGCTGAGGAAGAACCATAATAGTTACTGGGAAAAGAAGGATGTGTACCTTAATAGATGGCTTCACTGAATGAGCCTCTTGCCCCTGGCCAGGATGCACGGCCTGCAATTTAAACCAGCGTCTTTGTAGTTTGTGTCTTAAGAATGCCAGTTTTTCTTATGCTGGTTTTCTAATTTCTTCTCAAAACTGTTAATCCAGGGCCTTTGAGATGGGTCAGCAGGTAAAGGTACTGGCTGCTGTTAAGGCTGCTGGCTTAAATTATAACTCCAGGACCACATAGTAGAAAGAGAAAAATCAACTCTTTTATTATTCTGGTATCTTCAAGATAGGGTTTCACTATGAAGCTCAGGCTGTCCTGGAACTCGCTGTTTAGGCCTGGCTGGCCTGAAACTCACAGAGATCCACCTGCCTCAGCCTCCAGAGTGCTGGGATTAAAGGTGTGCGCCACTCCACCTGACTCTGAAAATCACCTCTTGAAAGTTGTCTTTGAACTTCTGCATGTGTCATGCAAGTTGGTACCGCACCACACACATGCTCATACCCAAAACAAACATGAAAATTAAAGCAACAAGCAAACAAACAGTTGTTTATCTAATATCGGTATAACTTTGGACAAACCGTTTCTGGGCCATGGTCCCCCCCTCTGTAAAGTGATTTTGTTTTGGCAGACAATTACTACAATTTCCTCCAGTGCTGTTTATATTTATTTATAATAACTTTTACATTTATTTATTTACTGCGTGTGGGTGCACCCATGCCATGGCACACATGGAGCTCAGAGGATAATTTGCCCATGTCTGATCCCAGGGATCGTTGCCAAGCAACGGGGGGTGGGGAGGGGGAGATGGAAATGCTTTACTCAGCTGAGCCATCCTACCAGCCCTTATAAAGATCCTCAGGTTACCACTCTTTCAAGAATGACATTTACTGTTATTGTAAATTTAAATCCACAGTAACCAAATTGCAAATTGTAGATTATTTTATTCTAGAAAATAATAGCTCAAAACTTGAAGAAAGTTTTATTCACAACCATGTTCACCTTAGTAGTTTTATTAATAATCAGAAAGTTAGAAAACACGTAGTCACTTTTCAAAAATGCTAATAAATTAGGATACTTATCTATGTTTGAATAGTAGAATATATTTGACCATTGGAATAGAAATTATAAGAACTATTAGAAATGCAATTTCAAAAAATGGAATTTTAAATAATTCAGTCTTATTTATAATCTCGATGTGTAAAATGCATATTTACAGGAAGAAAAAGATTAAAGGAATACACCAAAATTATAACTTGTAATTATCTCTTGGTCAGCCACTTGGTCTATTTTTATTTTGTATTTGACATTATTTTTCAGCTGTTGTATGATTCTTCCTGGGGAAATGTAAATTATTGTCTGTTCACCCCAGATAGGGCACCAAACAGCAGACCAAAGAATGATTTCAGCCAAGCCTACTGCTGTGGGGCTTCTTGGGGTTACTGTTAAGAGTGTGGGTGACTCAAAGACAGCTGGCCCACTCCAGCATGGGAAACAAGCCACCAAAGCTCCATCCCCAGAGCTCCTACTAACTGGCGGAGCTTGTTGTTTTCTGAGCTCCCAGAGTCCGAGTGTTAGGAGCCCCCTCTTCTCTCAGAGGCAACGTTCAATGGAGAGGAAATAGCTACAGGACACCAAGTAATCTTCATTGGCTTCCACAACACCCAGCCATTTACACTTGGGAGCAAGGAAGGACTGTGATGCTGTGAGCTCAGAGCCAGGTCTTGGGTTCAGTACGGCTCGAGGCAACTCATACTGCGTACTTTGTGTAAGCTTGACACTAGCCTAAACTGAAGGTAAACACAAGCTAGGTAAAATCTGGTTTCAGAGACAGACTAAAAGCTGAAAATACATCATGGAGGTGAACTCAACGCACTACGCGACACCAGGAAGGAGTAGGTATTGGTGGAGAGGGGAATGCTTGGGACACAATGCCTTCAGAACTGGGCCTTGCTGGAACCTTGTGGTAGGAAGGTAGGTATGGATGAAACATGGAGGTTAACATAGGAAAGAAGAGGCTGACTGAGAGCCTGTACCTGGGCTTTTCCTACGGAACTGAGCATGCTCACGAAAAGCCTGAGATACGCACCCTTGGGAGATGTGTTTTGTCAATGTCCTAGTTGTAGTCACATGGTCCAACACTTTCTGGTTCTTTCCTTGGCCAATTCCCATTCTTGGGAATACTTCCCCTTTCTCTGTGTTTCTTACCCCTCCCCCTTTATTGAAATAGATTCGTTTCTCACATAATATACCCTAATTATGGTTTCCCTCCCTCTGCTCCTCCCAGTTCCTCCCTATCTTCCCTCCCATCAACTCCCTTTCTATCTCTCCTTAGGAAAGAGCAGGTTTCTAAGAGATAACAACAAAACATGACAAAAATGAAATATAATAAGATAAAACAAAACCATCACATTAAAGTTGGACAAGGTAAACCAACAGAAACCCAGAAGAAGGCACAAGAACCAGAGACCCACTTGTCTACATGCCCAGGAGTCCTTTAAAAACACTAAACTGAAAGCCATAGTATATACACAGAGGACCTGGTGCAGATCTGTGCCGGCCCTGTGCTTGCTGCTTCAGACTCTGTGAGTTCATGTGAGCTTTGCTCACTTGGTTTAGAAGGGCTTATTCTCCCGGTGTCCCTCATCCCCTCTGTCTCTTATACTCTTTCTGCCTCCTCTTCCATGAGGTTTCCTGAGGTCTGATGGGAGGGATTTTCTGAAGACATCTTCATTCAGAGCTGTGGGTTCCTAGGTCTCTCTCTCTCTCTCTCTCTCTCTCTCTCTCTCTCTCTCTCTCTCTCCATGATGTCTGGCTGTGGGTCTCTGTATTGTTCCAATCTACTGCCGGGAAAATCTCTCTGATGATGTCCGAATAAGGCATTAATCTAGGGCTATGCTGTCTCAATTTCTAGCCTTGTGTCCCTGTTGCAGTCCTTTTTGCCATGGGAACAGATCCGGGAACTCAGATCTGTAGCTTGGCACTCCTAAGCATGGTTTTCCCAACACCCTGGGCTCTGTTTCTCTGACCTCTGTGCCCATTGTAAAAGCAACAGGTTTCCCCTGTCTCCTCCCCTTGTGACAGCAAGGATTTTCAGCTTGCCATTTTTATTATTTTTCTCTCAGACTTCAATAAAATTCCCCTTTCACTTCATTTAAGTCCATTTGTCTATTTTTTCCTAGACATGGTTTCTCTGTGTAGACCTGGCTGTTCTGAAACTCACTCTGTAGACCAGGCTGGCTTTGAACTCAAGAGATCTGCCTGTCTTTGCCTCCTAAGTGCTGGGATTAAAGGTGTGCGCCACCACCGCCCAGTTTGGGTCCATTTGAAAAATTATTTTTATCAATGAGACTGAGAATCCAAAAGAGGGAGCTCCAACTTCCCCAGTAACCCCCGGGTCACGTTGACTAGCTTGTAACCCTGGGCCAGTCATTTAATTTCATCTTGGCATCACATCTGTAAAACAAAAATACAGCATGGGATCTCTGCTAAACCAAGCCATAATTTGTGAAGGTTGTGCTGAGATAGCAAAGAGAAACTTTGTGCCCTTGAGACATGCCGTTAGGGGCATATGGGCATAACCTACAGAGAGCAAGAAGCCTGCAGAGAAAGCTTTTTTAATGATTAACCAAGCACTGAGGCCTGGGGCCAGCTGGATGACAGTCTGCTACTGTCTTGGGTGAGGTTGCCCCCTTTCCCTTCCTCTCAGTGATGTGTGAGGTCCTCTTGCTGAAAAGAAGACAAAGCCGATCAGAGATAAAATGGAATCTCGCAAAGAGTCTTCAGCAGCCTTGGGCTGCCTTGCCTCCTGCTTGCTCCCTTTTTGCTTCAGCTCTGGGGTGACTTTCTGGAACCATCATGTCTGACCACCCAGAGGAAACCTCCATGTTGCTTTGAAATAAGCAAGTTTGGGTACCATCTGGTGTTAAGTAGGGGTGTAAAGGGACTGTTGGCATTGATGCTTGGTTTGTAACTGTTCCTGATCTCCCTCCCTCCCTCCCTCCTCCTCCCTCCCTCCCTCTCTCTCTCTCTCTGACACAGAGTGCTACAGTGAATGTGGATATCGGAGTTGGCTCTTCGCACCATGTGGGTCCTGCGGATCCAACTCAGTTCTTCAAGCTTTGTGCCTCTACACAGTGAGGTGTTTTGGTGGCCTTCCACCTTATCTTTGAAGACAGGGTGTCTCACTGAACCCAGAGCTCATTGATTGGCTAGACTGACTTCCCAGAGCTAGGGTTATAGATAGGCAAGCCCACCCCCAGTTTCCATGTGGGTGCTGTAGATCTGAACTCAGGTCCTCACGATTATAAAGCAAGTTCTTTACGGACTGAGCCATCCTATGGCAAATCATAAGAATTTATTGATTGACAGACTCAATTAAACAAAAGCAGAAGAACTCTTGTGCACGTCTGAAGAAGAGGCCAGAGCACTAGTGGCCCCATTCTCCAGGAGAGAAGACTGAGGCAAAGTTCATGAACAGTTTGGCCCAACCTTCCCTCCAGAGTTTGGCAAGTTTCTCTTCCAAGTTTTGGCCCCGCGGTGAGTTCTGTCTTGGCAAAGCTGGGTCCATCATGTCTGCCACATGGCTGCTCCCCTGCTGAGCCACAGGATGAGGCTGTTTGGAGACAATCGCCTTCTGTCTCTGGGCTCTGACATCTGGGAGGTGGATGGCCAACAGACCTTGGCTAGGCCTCCTGGCTCTTAGTTTGCGACGTGTTTGTTGGAGGTTGGTTTTCAAGCGAAAGCCATGACGGTGAAGGTCACCTTCTGGACGAATAATTCTGGTCCAGGGGCACCAGATGCAACTGGGAGTCTGCGGCAATGAGCAAATGATTTTGTCTTCAGACAGGATTTCTGCAGATCTGCAAACGTCCTTTACTCCGCAGTGTTGGCATTGTAGAGAGAAGTGACTGAGGGTGGCTTGGTTGCAATCCAATTTTAGTAATTAGTTCTCCTCACAATAAGGCGTGTTAATAGGTCCCACACTGAGCACGAAGAATCCCCTGTCTCAGGTGCCAAGTGCCAATTAATAGAGTCAACATTAGTGTCCTACAGGTAAACAGTCTTTCTACACCCGTTGTCTTAGAGCTATGGACAGGTGTGCTTCCGTTACTAGCGGCTTAGCCAGTAGGTCTTGACCATAGACAATAGATTGTGGCTTCCAGGGAGATGGGCTTTGTGTCTGGGCTTTGTGTCTGTGTCTGTCTCATTGCTCTCCTCTCAGTGCTTAACTCTTCCCTGGGTATCTGCATTGGACTGGAAAAGCCCTCGTAATTCTCCTCTTCCTTCTGTGCTCAGCCTTTGCCGCTTGGCTCTGCAATGCCTGGCCTGTGACTTGTTTTGGCCATAGACATTCACAGAAAGGGTGTGATGTCAGCTTCAGGCCTAGATTTTTGTTCTTCAGCGCTGTGTGTACACGAAGTTAGGCCAGTACGTAGAGGCTGAGGGACTGCTGACCTTCACTGTCAACAGCCAGACCCTCCTTCCCCAGAGGTACTCTGCCTGCCTGATCAGTGGCAGGCCACGGGACCATGAATGAGAAACTGTCCAGCTGGGCCCACCCTCAAAGATCATCTAAAGAATTGCTAACTAGCTGGATGTGGTGATGCACACCTTTAATCCCATCACTTGGAGGCAAGTGGATCTCTGTGAGTTCAATTCTGGCTTGATCTACAAAGAGAGTTCCAGGCCAGCCATGGCTGGGCTCAGTTGATGGTGAGTGCCTGTAACTCCGCTGCTGAGGGAGGTGGGGGTGAGAGGATCAGAAGTTCAATGTTATCTTGGTCTACATAGCAAGTTTGAGGTCAACCTGGACTACATGAGACCCTATCTCCCAAAGAAGGAGAAAAAAGAGAAGAAGGAGAAGAGGAAGAAAAAATTATGATTTTTTTTTTAGTTACTAAGTTTGGGGGCAGCTCATTGCCACACAGATTCACTGATTAAGTACCCACTGTATTTTTACTGAAGAATGGATATCACCCAGTTGGAAGCATCTTGGCAGTCACTCCCAAGCAACGTTCCTGTTTGTTTGATTGTTGGTTTCTGCTGATTGTCTAGCTTTCTCCATAGGCTGATAGAAGACCTTGCCACTCATTCACTTTCAGATTCCTTCAGACCGCTCAGTAGGTGAAGACCTGGTTGTGTAAATGCAAGGGCCCGGATTCTATTCCCAGATCCACATAAGAGAGAGTCAGAGTGCTGGTACACACCTTTATATCAGTGCTGGGTAGGCAAAGCCAGGAAGGTCCCTGGGGCTCACTGACCAGTCAGTTTAGCAAAAATAGCCAACGAGAGACCAGTTCTCAAAACACTGGATAGCTGGTGCTTAAGGAATAAGCACTTATGAAAATCTGGAAAGAATGGCCCCTACAACAATAGAGATAATTTTATCTTTTACTTATTTATCTATTTTAACTCCCTCTCTCTCCCTCCCTCCCTCCCTCCCTGTCGGGGTCTGGTGCTAGCCTGGACCACAGATTATTTCTTTTGACCAGACCCCAACATAAACTCTCTCTGGACTGGTGTGGAGGCGCAGGAATAAAGACACAACTCACATGGTTTCATTGGGAGGGAGATTCTCAGTGGTCCCTCATGAAGTCCTGAGTTCACATCCTGAAGAATTCCTCTCATTTATTCTCCAAACAGCTTTTATACCAAAACATAAACTGAGTGGGAAATACCACAACATTCTGTCTCCTAGGTAACCAGGTGAATGGCGTTTTGTCATGTCCGCATCCACCTGTCTGCTGTGTATGCTAGTTGTCACATAGGTTTGAATTAGCATCTCTATCAGGCATCCTCCAAATTACAAAGAAAGGAGCAACAACATCCTGACCTTTTGTTAGGGCAGTGACAGCCTGCCTGCAGGGCTACGTGACCACCTCAGGTGGGCCTATGGCTTCAGGGCCTGGCTGCCATACCATATAGAAATACGGGCCTACACCTCCCTCCCTCCCTCCCTCCCTCCCTCCCTCCCTCTCTCTCTCTCTCTCTCTGTATGTGCATGAGTGCAAGTATTCATGTGTGGGTATAGGTGCATGCACGCCAAAGCCTGTCTGCGCTCAGAGAACAAGCTCAGGTGTGGGCCTTTCTCTTTTACCTTGTTCGAAGACAGGTTTTTTTTTCTTGTTATTTATCCTGGGGTATACCAGGATAGCTCATGGGCTTTGGGGGAACTCATCTGTCTCTTGTCTTCCATCTCTCCATAGACCTTCTGTGAGTATAAGCATGTGCACTTCTGTATCCATCTTTTACACGCTGACATAGGGATTCTATGGCTGTGATGGAGCACCATGACCAGAAGCAATGTAGGGAGGAAAGGGCTTATGTCAGTTTATAACTCTCAGGTCACACCCCATCACCAAGAGATCAGAGCAGGAGCTCAAGGCAGGAACCTGGAGGCAGGAACTGAAACAGAGGTGATGAAAAAAATGCTGCTTACTGGCTCATTCCTCATGGCTCGCTCAGTCTGCTTTCTTATACAACTCAGGATCACCTGCCCGGGGATGACACTCCCCACTGGGTTCTCCCACATCAATCATCAGTCAGGAAAATGACCACAGGCTTGTCCACAGGACAGTTTGGTAGGAGCATCCTCTCATTTGCGGTTTCCTCTCCCCAAATGACTCTAGCTTGTGTCAAGTTAACAAAAGCACTAATCAGGACAGATGGGTTCTGAGGATCTGAACTTGGGTCCTCAGGTTTGCAGGGCAAACTCTTTACCCACTGAGCCATCCCTCCAATATGCTTTCATTTCTTTTGCCTCAATGTTTAATCCTGTTTCTCACTCTTTAATAGTTTATAATTTTCTGCATGAATGAGGTCAATCTTTGGTTTGTTTATTTTTTTTCATTATAAACACCACTGTTAACAGGACATATTTGTGTTTACTTGTAATCCTAATGTGCAAAGATTGAATTGGGAGGATTTCCAGGCTATCCTGGGCTACCTAGTAAATTCCAGGCTAGCCTGAGCTATGTAGAAAGACTGTTCCAAACAAAACAATTACTATTAACTATTGTGGAGTATTATTTTAACTATGTAAAGATGTGTTACATTTGTGTATGCTGCAGAATATTTAACTATGTGAAGGTCTGTTGCTTTGTTCATGCTGCGTTTGTTTAATTATGTAAAGATGTGTTGCATTTACCTTGCCTGCCTAAGGCACCTGATTGGTCTAATAAAGAGCTGAATGGCCAATAGCTAGGCAGAGGAAAGACAGATGAAGCTGGTAGGCAGAGAGAATAAATATGAGGGAGAAAGAGAGAAGAAGAGAGAGGATGAGGGAGACACCTGGAGTCAGAATCCAGGCAGACATAGAGAAGCAGTGAAAGTAAGATCCACAGAAGTAAGAAAGCCCCAATGCTTTCCTAGATAAAGAGAAATAGGCTAATTTAAGTTAAAAGAGCTAGCCAAAAAAAACGAACCTAAGTTAGGCCAAGCATTCAAAACTAATAATAAGTCTCTGTGTCATGATTTGGGAGCTGGTTGGTGGCCTGAAAGAAAAAGCCTGGTACAATTAACAATATTGACATCATCATCAAAGCCAGAAGCAGTGGTGGGCAAGCTTTGTCCCTTAGATTTCCTATCTCTCCTCCCTCTCCTCTAACTTGCATATTTATCTTGGCCTCCTGGTATTCAACTCTAACATTTCCTTTATTGGTTTATTCTTTTTTTTTTTTCAAATCTCAGACCCAAGTGGGCAGAGAAATTACATGAAGGCAATGATCTGTACTTTAAAATCAGGTTTCTACTAACTCACTAAAATGGGAGTACATCATTTTCTATGGAATGTACCTGAAATTAATCCTCTCTCTTATTTCTCACCAGTTACATTACGAAGTTATTCTTTGGGTTTTGTAAGGGATACAATACATCAGGGACATTTTATGGTACAGCTTCATTTTGTGCGTGTGTGTGTGTGTGTGTGTGTGTGTAGGTTTATATGTGCAAATGCTTCTGTGTGTAGTTGAATTTGTGTGTTTGTGTATGTGAAGGTGCATCTTGTGTATCTGTGTGTGCAGGTGAATGTGGACATGTATGTGCAGGTGAGTGTGTGGAATTTGCACATGTGTGTGCAGGTGTATGTGTGTACATATGTGTACAGGTGAGTGTGTTTATGTTCAGGTGCATGTATGTGTGCATGTATGTGTGCATGTATGTGGAGACCAGAGGTCAGCCTTCAGTGTCACTCCTAAGGTACCAACCATCTCATCTTGTGTTTTGGGACAGAGTCTTTCACTCTCACCAGCTTAGAACTCAGCAAATAGGATAGGCTAGGTGTCCAGCAAATCCCAGGGATCCACCTGTCTGTCTATCTGGAGATGGGATTATGAACATGTGCAACCGTGTCCAGCTCTTCCTTTTATACACGAGTTGCGAGAATAAAACTCAGGCCCGCATTGTTAACAAGGCAAGAACTTCACTGTTGGAGCCCTATCCCCAGCCTCTGTCACAGCTTCATCTTGAACAATGTTTTCATATTTCATATTTGGGCTTAGATTGGAGTCTTATTGGAAAATGGCCAAACAAATGATAAATTTCTTTTGCCTTTGGTCAGGTACTCTATTACCTAAGGTCAGTGGAAGCAGGGGGATGGTCCTGACTTTCCCAAGCTTTGGTATACTTTATATCTACTGCTCTCTACTTTTAAGGCTGGAAGAAACATGGAAGTTAAAGGAATGGGTGACTTTCAATTGTAGACTCTTCTGAGATTTGGCTTTGTCACAGACTAGGACAGGCAAATTTATCTCAGGGAAGAAGATAGAGAGGGGAAAAAGCCTTCCTCTTTGTACTCAGATTATCCCTCAGGGGCTGGGGACATAGCCCAGTTGGTAGAGTGCTTGCCTAGCATGCACAAAGCCCTGGATTCTATCCTAGCACGGTGTAAAGTGGGCGTGGTGGTGTGTGCTTATAGTCCTAGCCCCTGGGAGGTAGAAGTGGGAGGATGGGCGGGGGCTGGCTCTGACCACAAGCCAGATATGACTGTCTAGGTGCCCAGCATCTAGGAAACCTCATGTGGAGGGTTTCAGCTGGGTCTTTTAAATCCCCTTTTAAGGTAACGTGTACCAGTTCTATGGAAAACACGCTTTTACCATTATTTCTCTTCCCCTCCACCTACCATGATGGCTTGCACACAGGTCCTTTTCCTATTTCATTGCCTTTCAGTCCATCAGGGCACCGACTTCAAGGTGGGGGAGGGTAAGTGAAAAGAAAAGAATTCAGGGGAGGGGTTCACACGCACCTCTTCCTGTCGGGGAGTTCACTGAAACAGACTTATTAAGCTGACTTCTGCATGATCTACCCTGGACTCCAAATTGAGCACCGAGAACTAGCATGCCTCCCTGTGTCCCCACCAGACCCAGATTATCCTGCAGGTGAGCTGGAATGATCAAGTCATTTCCCACACTCTTCTCATACATGTAGTCAATTGCTACTTGTTTTTAATGGCCTTATAAACTGAGTTTAGCTGTACAGTGTGTACATGCTAATGAACACTCATGTGTACATGCGAACCAGCTAGGATAGGCTGGCTGGCCAGTGAGTCCCAGGGACCCACCTGTCTGACTCTCCAGAGATGGGATTATGAAACACGTGTAACCATGTCCAGCTCTTTCCTTTTGACATCCACTCACCACCTCAGTCTTTGAAACAATATCTTTCCATAGCCTGGAGCTCACCAATTCAGCTAGGTTGACTGCCCAGTGAGCCTAGGGATTCACCTGTCTGCCTTGCCAGCACTGACATTACAAATGTGTGCCAACAGTCTTGTTTTGTGTGTGTGTGTGCGCATGTGTGTGTTTCTGCACCTGAGTGCTGGTGTCCTCAGAGGTCAGAAGAGGGCATTGGATCTCCTGCAGTTGGAGTAACAGGTGGTTGTGAGCTGCCTAATCGGGGGGCTGGGAACTGAACTCCAGCCGTCTGTTAAAGCAGTATGTGCGTTGAACCACTGAGCTGTCTCTCCAGCCCTGACACCTGACTTTTTGACATGGGCTATAACTCAAGAACTCATGCTTAAACAACAAGCACTTTACCAACTGGGCTGTCTCCCTAGCTCCTGGGAGTCCATTTTTCCTAAAGGTCTCAGTCTAGAAAATCCTTATAGGTGTGGGTGGCATCTTGAAGCTAATTCTTCCCCTCTGGGCAGTGCAACAGCCTCAGCACCACACCTGCTCCTGTCTGTGCTCCAAGCCTCACTCTCTCGGTGCTGGAAGATCACATCCCCTAAAACCTGAGGATAGAGCATCATGTGGTAGATGACAGGAGGCTCAGCAGGAGGATATTAACACTCATTAGGATACTGTTTCCTGATCATAGATAATGATGCTTTTCTTTGTTCAGCATCCCCAGTCAATCCATTCACCGCAGCTTTCCAGACTCAGGACCAAATCTGAGCATCTGTGTAGAAACTGCTGCGACGGCTGAATTAACCATTTCAATTATGGAAAGTGGGGGGCTGACTAGTGTCTCTACTCCTCCATCATCTGCGTTAACTGCTTTTGAGGGGATGTTTGAAGCTGCTCACAGACGGAAGCAGCATTAACTGTGACACAACCTATTAAGCCGAAGTTATGAGCTTGGGAAGGGCAGGGACACACACAAGGATTTTAAATTGACACTTCATATTTCCCCCAGCCCCCGCACTGGCTCTGTGCTGGCCTAATTCCACCTTTATCTTGCTTTTAAATAAAAATTTATGGATGGCAGCTGAGGTCCTATGTAGGGTCTTTGTGATTTGCGATTATGATCCTCCAGAGCCCAAGTGCCTCATTAGTGTGTGCACACTGGCCACTTGTGGGTAGTCAGGAGATGAGGAGAAACCAGGGAGAGAGATGAAGTGGGGGTGAGGGGAGGGCAGAACAAAGAACAGATGTTTTAAGATAACAATAACGGAACAATATTAATTGTTGTGGTGGTCAGTTTTTGTTTTTAGACTTTTTTATATGTGAGGTTTTTTTTCTGCATGTGTGTATGTGTACCACTTGCATGCTTGGTACTAGTGAAGGTCAGAAGAAGACCTCAGGGACTGGAGAGATGGCTCAGATGTGGAGAGCACTGACTGCTATTGCAGAGGCTCCTGGTTCAATTCCCAGCACCCACTTGGCAGCTCACAACTGTCTGCAACTCCAGTTCCAGAGGATCTGACTTCCTCTTCTGGCTTACATGGACACCATACACACGTGGTTCACAGACGTTCATGCAGCAAAACGCTCATGAACAAAAAAGAATTACTTACCTGGAAACCAGACGGGTTTGGTGAACGGGAGAGCGCTGTTTTCAGTGTCTGCCTCCTGGTCCTCCTGAGTGCCTCGTTAGCGTGTTACACAATGTACCATCCTTCCTCTCAGCTCTTGGCTGACATAAGACCACACATTTCTTGGCTTTCTTCCTATTTCTCTGGTTTTCTTCATAGCCTATGTAAGCTTATCTTTCTTTGCTCAGTCTCCAAGTGTTAGAGGTCTTCAGGTTCAATCCTTGGCCCAATTTTCTCTCAACCCACCACTGCATGGAGATAAGCACCTCTAGCTTCATTTGACCCCTGAGCTCCCCACACACATCTTCCCATCTCTTTCCTGGTCATCTCCACTTGGACATTCTGCGGGGGCCTTTCCCTTCCACTCATCTCTTTTTTTGTATCAAGCACCTCCCCTGTGATATTTGACCACACCTTTTCTAATATCCCATTAGTCAATTTTAACCTGGCATTTGACCGCTCGTCCAAAGTCTCCATCTCAGTTCTCTGCTTCATTTTGGTTCGGGCATGTGGCCTTCCTCTTGACTAAAGAGGTATGAACAAATATGTAGGTAAGTTTGAGGTGGTGTCCCTAAATTTTTGTTTTACTTTCTCTCTGGGGTGTTGAAACCCCACAGCTCACATAAAGCTAAATGAGGGAATCTTGTATTTTAGAAATTCTCTCTCTCCCTCTCTCTCTTTATCTGTGTGTGTGTGTGTGTGTGTGTGTGTGTGTGTGTGTGTGTGTGTGTGTGTATGTGTGCCGAGGATAAAACCTGAGGCCAAAAGCTGGACAAACACTGAGCTATGTCCTTTTTACTCAGATGGCAAAACTATCTTAAACTATCTTACAGCCCTGGGCTTTCTATATATGGCTTATTGTGTGGAAAAGGAATGTCTCTGTCTTCTTTGAGTTCATTTCTTTGGAACCATACTTGGCAGAATGGAATGCATGAGGACCTGCATTTGATCTCCAGCACTTCATAAAACTGGGTGAGATGACATACTTTTGCGATCTGAGCATTGGGAGGTAGACAGGAGGAGTGGAATTTCAAGGTCATCTTTCACTACATAGCAAATTGGAGCTTATTTATCATCAATCCATCAATAGACCTTTCCACCTACCCACCTACCCACCATCTATCCATCTATCATCCATTTATCCATCTGTCCATATCTATCCATCCATCTCTCTATATCTATCTATCTATCTATCTATCTATCTATCTATCTATCTATCTATCTATCTATCTTCTATCATCCATTTATTTAACATCTATCTATCTATCTATCTTTCTATCATCTATCTCCTAATATACTTTGTCTTCCCATCTTAGTAAAAGTCATATTCATCTACCTAATTTTTAATGTTTATTTTGTTTTTATTTATGTGTATATGTGTATCCGTGTGTGAGTTTGTACACACGAATGCCATGCCTGAGGAGACTGGAAAAGGGTGCCAGGTCCTTCAGGGCTAGAATTACAGGTGATCGTGGACTGCCCAATGTGGGTGTTGGTAACTGAACTCTGTTCCTCTGCAAGAGCAGTAAGCACTCTTAACCTCTGAGCCAGCCTTCCAGACTGCCACCTAATTTCTTAAGTCAGAAACCTGTTTATCTCCACATCCTGTCAGTTGTACCTAAAAGGTCTACCTCGCAAACACCCACAAGCCAAACTCAGATATAGCGAGTGGGGTATCTCTGATGGCCATCTTTAATCTGGTTTTGACCCCACCCAGTCTTGTCCTGACCACAGACAGAAACTTGAATGCATCCTGCCGCCTACCTTCTCAGGATTGTTCCCAGCATCCTAAAGGAGGTCCTGCAAGACCCAGTCCCACTTTCTCCGCCTCATCTCACACCACTCTCTCTATCTTACCAGTCTTCAGATACAGCAGTGGACTCTTTTCTAGTCCACTTTCTCCAGACCCTCTGAGCTCATTGCCTCATATGCTGCTGTTCTGATGTCTCCATGTCTGTTCCTTCCTACTTTGTCATGCTGCCTCCTATTTATTCTTCTGCCATCAGCTTAGTTTCCTCTTCCTCCACTTTCTAATTGTATTTCACAGAAACCTATTCCTTTATTTTCAATGTAAAATTAAAACTTTATTCTTTGTAAAATTTATACCGAAAACATTTCTTAAACATATTTACTTCCTATCTCTCCCTCTAATGCCTCCTGAATGTTCCCCTGCGTCTCCCCCCAAACTACATGTTCTTTTTTTTTTTTGATAGCTCACTTTGTTCAATTTTTGTTGCCTCTATACGCACGGGTATGGGCTTTCTATTGGTTCACCAACCTCGGGCATTAAAGGGAACTATCCCTCCACTAGAAATCACCAACGGTCAATAGTTCCTCAGCTCCGAGTCCCTTCCTATGCTGTGCTGGATTGCTAACTGGCTTGATCATGTGCAGATAGACCTTGTGCAAAAAAATCCTGTGTAGCTGCTGTAAGTTCATGAGTGCAGTGGTCCTATCATGTCCAAAAGATGTGTGTGTGTGTGCATGTGTGTGCATACATGTGAGTGTGTGTGTGTGAGTGAGAAAGATTTGAGACAAGGTGTCCCATAGCCCAGACTGCACTGTTCTTTGCTGTGAGCCTGGAGATGACCTTGAATGTCTTATCTTATTGTCTCTACCTCTCCAGTGTTGGAGCACAGGTGTAAGCCACCATGCCTGATGTGGGACATGCTGGGGCCTGAACTCAGGGCTTTGTGCATGCATCCTACCAGCCCCTAGTCCCACATAAGACCTTATTTGAAGATTGGCATTGTTATCAGTTTTATCTCTCTCTCTCATTTTCTGATTATGAAGCTGTAGCCAATTAAAGAACAGAATAGTGGGGCTGGGGATTAGTTCAGTGGGTAAAGAGCACTTGTTTTGTAAACATGAAGAATGGAGTTCTAATTCCTAGCACTTACATAAAAGGCTGGGCATGGGTGCCCATGCCTGCAATCCCAACATTGTGGGTAGAGACACACAGATCCCCAGAGCTTGAGGAGAAGAACAGTGGAGGACACTGCCCAGCAGTGCTCCTGTTCTGGCCTCTGCAAGTGCACCCACTGCTGGGATGTGGCCACACCCACAACCACGTACACACACACATGCACACACACATATACACACGCACGCATGCATGCACATGTATGCACAAATTTATACACACACACATGCACACACACACGTACACACACGCACACATACACACGTACACACATGCACACACATGTACACAATGCACACACACACACACACCAGGAGTGGAGATGAGGAGCAGGACCCTGACTCAGAGCACAAGCACCCCTACACACCGATTTGAGAATCTGGGGAAAGGAGACCTGAGGAGCACAGGAAACTCTCACAAGGGAGAAGTTGGCACCTTATGAAACACGGTGAGGAAACACACTTCACGTCTGTTTGTACTATCAGCTACGGTTCCAGAGGACAGAGCCTGTGTGTGGCCCAGTCTCTGTGGCCGGGACATGGGATGAGGTCAAAGGAGCTAGGTAATCTGCATAGATTCTCCCTGCCTGGCTCATTCAGCTGGGTTGGACATGGAAGAAGGACAGAAAATTGCCATGAGGGTCTTCCAGGTTTCACACATGAAGTTTCAGAAGGTGTAGTGGCCAGGAGAAGGTGTTTGGATATGTTCTGACACACTGGGTCTGAACCACAGGAAGAAAGAGAACTTCAGCAAGTAAATCTGGAGACATCATCTGTTTTATAGCCCATGTGAAATTTGACTTTTTAAATGTCTTTTTTTTTTTAATTTTTGAGACAGCGTTCCATGTATTCTCTGTGTAGCTGGGGATAACCTTGAGGTTTGATCGTCCTGCCTGTACCTACTGAGTGCTGGGATTACCAGCATGGGCCGCCATACTGACATTAGTTTTTAGCCTTTTCATTTCAATATTAAGGAAGTGTCTCTATGTTTCAGTGACTTCCTCAGAGTGCCTATTTTGAAACAGACATTGTGGAAGAAATGCTGAGATGACGGGGATGCGGCTCAATTTGATAGAGTCCTTGTCTACGTGCCATAAGCCCTGGGCTCCTTTTTCAATCCTAATAAGCCACCTCGGCCACACTTGGGGGCGGGAGGCTGGAGGATCAGAGGTTTAGAGTCGTCTTTGGCTACCTACACTGTAACTAAAATAAACGAATGGACAAAAACAACAACAACAACAAAACACCCCAAAAACCAGAAATGTCAATTTGTGGGAACCCTCATCTTTTACAGACTCCACACTCCTTTGCTTATAAATCTTTCCATGTGTACCTAGGCTCCTAATTCTTTCTTCACATTACGGTGGGAGTTGTTCTTTGAAAACACAACCCATTGTGTTGCTCATCCTGCTTAAACACTTGATGTTATTCTGTAGTTTTTGTTTTAATTTTGGTGTATGGATGCTTTGTCTGCATGTATACCTGTGTACCACCTGTGCATCTGATTACCTGGAACTGGAGTTACAGACAGCTGTGAGCTACCGAGTGAATGCTGGGGCTCAAACCTGAGTCCCCTGGGAAAGCAGCCAGTGCTCTTACCCACTTAACTCTCCAGTCCCGTCCTTAAAGTAACGATCAGCGAGTCCAGGGCGTGTCTTAGTGCGTCTCCTGGCTGCTGCTCACTATCCTGTCAAGAAAGAACTCCCACAAGTTCGTTTGACTTGAAGACCTCAAGACAGGAAGACTCATTACATAGGCAAGCTTTGGATTTGATTGGGAGACCCTGCTTCGAAGGATGAGACAGAAGGGCCATGGAGGATGATCCCTGATATTAAGCTTATGTCTCTATGTGTACAATTGCACATGTACATCCCTCAACATGTGTTCACACACACACACGGAAACATGTATACAGGTGTGTGTGTGTGTATATATATATATTAGGGACAGATGATGCTATTGGAGGAGCACTGCCGACCCCAGGATGGCCAGAGGACTGTTGGTCTAATCCTTCCTGTCAGTCTATGTTTTAGGTGCACTCACTGAACTTTCTGGTTAGAAACTGGAGAGTTGCAGATCTAAATCAAACCATGCGACATCCTCACCATTGAAACACATGTGTGTTTGTATGCCAGTGGATGCATGGACACACGGGGCCAGAGGACAACCTTTGTGTCATCCCTTGAGCGCTAGCCACCTTGAGTTTTCAGACCAGGTCTCTTGTTGGCTTGAGACTCACCATCAAGCCTAGGTGTCCCCAATTCCATCTCCCAAGTGCTGGGGTTACAAATGTGCTCCAGTACACCCAGATGCTTTAATGCAGGCTCTGAGGATCGAACTTTGGTCATTACACTTGCACTTGCGAGCATTTTACTGACCGAGCCATGTCTCCAGTCCATATTCTTTCCCGGAGCGGACTTTGTATTGATGGTGAGATCACCTGCTACTCAGAATGCTAATTAAAGCTAAAAAATAAGTTATTTGCCTATATACCCATTTAGTTTTGACCTTAGGAGAAAAATGCTATCGTTTCCTCTCTCACCTTTGTTTTCTCCGCAATGCCCAAGGTTGCAGTATCTCCTCTCTCTGTAAGGGTGAACTTTGGTCTTCTTGGCTGGTGTTTCTCACCCTAGAGCCTGCATCATGTGACAGGCCAAACTATCATTGTTGCATGCTGCTGTAGTTGGGAGTACTTATTCGAATGAAGGAAGTTCTTCCCCAACATGACATTTCCTTTCCAATACAATACAAGCGTGGAATATTTAGAGTTGGCCACTTACACACTGTCCCGGATTCAGGCTCTGGACAATTGCTGTTGCCTGTGAATGCCTAGCTCTTTCAGAGATTTCCTTAATGGTTTCTATAGTATGTTTACTTCCAAATGGATTTAGGAAGTCTGGGCCTCTATGTAGAAGGCTTCTGAGTGACCTCAGATCTGCGTTGTCCCCACAAAAGCTTCACTGGGCTGGTCTTATAAACCTGATGCTATGACGAGGTATCAGCTCAGAACAGGCCACTCTGTTAGCCTGTAGCTACTGTCACATAGCCCCAAGGTTCATTCTCTTGTACTTTTGGGATTCTAGAGGTTCTTTCCCAAAGACCTAGGGATGTAATGGTGCTGTGTCTGCAGGTGGTGGATTCTGTCACTAGATTCTGAATATCCTGACGGCAATCTGTATGTCTGATAGTCTCTTCCTTAAATATTCTACAGATGTCTATTTCATCTTGAAAACCATTTAGCTAGCATCTTCTTTGGCCCTCATCTTACTTAAAAATGAGCTCTGGATTCAGGAAGAGACTGTGTCTCAAAAGCTAAAGTGATAGAGGAAGACATTCAACATTAACCTCTGGGCTCCATACACGTGTACATGCATACGTGCATGCACAGCCATCACACATGTTCACAAAATACATTGCATACACACAAACACTCACACACACACCAGTGGCAATTAAGAAACAAGGGAAATAAAGTGAACTCTCATTGTGGAGAACCTGTAGGATGAAAAACAGCTAAAGGGCTTTTAAACATTTTTTCCTCCCTGCCCTCAAAGAGGGCAGGAACTGGAAACAGGAGTTTATGCAGAGGCCATGGAGGGGTGCTGCTTACTGGCTTGCTTCCCATGGCTTGCTCAGCCTGCTTTCTCACAGACCCCAGGATGACCAGCTCAGGGATGGCACCACCCATAATGGGCTGGGCCCTCCATCATCAATCACTAACCAAGAAAATGCCTTACAGGCTTGACTACAACCCAATCTCAAGGAGGCTTTTTTTTGGAGGGGGTTGTAGGTTCCTCCTCCTCTTGGATGACTCTTTTTTTGTTTGCATTAAGTTGACATAAAAATACCCAGCATACTCAGCTTGCTAGCAAGTAGTTCAAGGTTGGTCTGGACTACATGAGACCCTGTCCCCAAAAGAAACGGAGTCATAAGGTTATGACTTGAAAAAATTATAATTAGCTATCATGTGCTATCTTGTAAGTTACTTCTGTCTTTCATTTCATACATCCTAGACACTTTCTAGGAGCCATTGTAAACACCACTTAAGAAGTTGCCTACAGGATGGAAGTAGAGAACTGGCCTCCAAGTGGTCCTCTGGCCTCCACACTCACACAATGGCACACCCACACCCACAAAAAACCCCCAAAAAACCACATACACACACAGTAAGTAAATGTAATAAAGAAAATAAAGAAGCTAGTTAATATTCCATTGTGTGTATTTGCCATAGTTTCTTTAATTCTAATTTTTATCCAATACTTTTAGATGTATGTGTTTGTCTGTGTCTGTGTAATGCATATATGCTCCTGACTACAGTTTCCTGTGGAGTCAGAAGAGGACATCAGATTCCCTGCAGCCAGAGTTACAGGCAACTGTGAGTGGCCCAACATAGGTTCTGGGAACTTCACTTGAATCCTCTGAAAAAGCAGCAGAGGTTCTTAACTACAGAGCCATTTCTCCATTGCCTCTTTTTCCTGATTTTGCCACTAGATAGTTGAAGTTCCTTTCCAGATGTCCAGTCATGGCTTTTTGGGGCCAGAGGGACAAGCTTGGGGGCATCGGGGCAGTTGCCTGTGGCTTCGTCAGGGATTGGCCAGCTTTCGTCTGCCCAGTTGTACCCACCAGTGTGTGGGACACTGTACCCTGCACTGTGGCCATTGCTTCTTTGAAAATGTTTGCAAGTCTGACACACGAGAAGCAGCGTGTTGTGGTTTTGAATTTTATTAATTTGGTTGCTAGTGAGGTTGAACATTTCTTCCTGGTTTTGCCTATCGATTTTATTTCCTCTTTTGTGAATCTTCTTTCTGTATCCTTTCCTATGGTGTGTGTGTGTGTGTGTGCGCACGCGTGCACGCGCATGTGCACAAGTACACATTTACTTGTGTGAAGGTCAGTGGTTGGTGTCAAATGTCTTCCTCAATTGCTCTTTGCCTTATTTTTTGAGCCAGGGTCTTTCCCTGAACCTGGAGCTTGTTCGCTTGCCTAGGCTAGCTGGCCAATAAGCTCCAGGGGCCCTGTGATCTTTGCCTTCTCAGTACTGGCTTTGGAGACCTGTGCTGTATGCCTGGCTTTTACGTGGGTGCTGGGAATCAGAATTCGGGTCCTCACACTTGCATGGACTTTACCACTCGACTGGCTCCTCAGCCCCTCTTCTGTTTTATGCCTTTTCCTTTCCGCTGCTTACTGGTGATGAAGTGGCTCAGATCATGGGGCCAGGTGGCAGTGGCTAGCCTTGCTCTGCTTTGGGCTGCAGTCACTGGGCTTACAGTTTTTCCCCTCGTCATAGAGTTACAACAGAGGACCCAGTGATGCAAACTACATTTACTGTTTCCTCAGCCTTTTCTTCCGTGATAGACATTGGACCTATCTCTCACCTTAAGGAGAATGTTCTAGAGGTAATAAAGTTTGCCTGGAGACACTTTTAGCCAGAGACACAACCGTGGCAGTCCTTTGGAGATTAATTTTGACTTTTCCATGAGACACCGAAAGCTAAAAGAAAATAGAATTATTCTCCCCAACCCCACCTCCCCCAAAACTGGAGTCAGATCCAAAAGTTCTGTCTGGACTTTTGTGGCTCAGCTTGTGGCTGGGAAATGCTATTCATCACCAGGGATTATAGCTTTTCTTTTTGTCTTCCTCACTGACCCTCTGGGGAGTCTCTGCCAAAAGTTGTGGCTGGTGATTATCGCCATGGAGGAGCCGAGCTTGTGGATTAACCTGGGGATGGTTAGGCAGTGTACCTCGATGGCTTTTTGTTAGGGATGGATGCTTTCACCAGCACCTTGACAGTGGGAGGGATGCAGCTGCACGGGGGAGGGGGGGGAGAAGACAGCCAGTCAGCTGTCTCAATGCAGGCGGTGCGGGGGTGGGGTGG